>JAMBLF010001039.1:0-144889 GCA_030578115.1 Leucoptera coffeella
CTAGTGACCTGCTCCGGCTTCGCACGAGTATAAAATATATAGCCTACTCCACTATTTAATGGATGTTATTATACATATAAACCTTCCTTTTGCTCGTTCACTCTGTCTATTAAAAAAAACCGAATCAAAATCCGTTGCGTAGTTTCAAAGATTTAAGCATACACAGGGACAAAGAAAGCGACTTTGTTTTATACTATGTAGTGATATATATTAAAGTGGCTTATGAGTGACATAAAAACATTATAAAAATAACTTACTAGATATCCAACCTCTGAATACCCTATATACAGTTGTGAATCACATTTTTAATTGTTTACAGTTAAGAACTAATACAATATCAGATAGGTTAATATGTTTGAATTGCGTCAAAGCGTTACGTACCTCTGTTACGTTTAAAGAACTAGTTACGAAGGCAAACAAAAGGATGGGAGGCGTAACCGAATACAGTTACGAAGAGAAAGACGTTTTCAAGGATTCCGATATGTTAGAAGGTAAGTCATTATGTCTGTTTTCAAATTTAATATTGAAAAGCACATACTTTGTATTACTATGCTATGATGGTTTGGACATGTTACGCGGATGGATGATAAGTAGTAGACAAAAGCAATATATGTCTATGAAGTGGAAGGATGGTTACAGCTTAAGATGTCATTCAGATAGACAGCATATTGAAAATGGGGGACGTAAGAAGTACCTATAACAACAGAGTCTATATGAGAAGATGTATGAGTGTCAATGAACTAAAAGTACTATATCCCTGTATTTTCCATAGGCAGTAAATGAATCCCATTTGTCCTGATCCTGACAAAACACTTCTACTTTATTGACACTCATACACACTCGGTGGTTATAGATACTCCTAACGTCACTCTTTTTCAATATGGCGTCTATCTGACTGACAGTTATCATATGTCTAATTGGGCCAACCTGTACATATTACTTATATACATACACATCACGCCTGATTCTCTGTAGAGGGGTGGGCAAATATCACAATCCTGACAAACTACACCTCCTCATACATACTCGGCGGTTATAGGTAATACTAACATCACACATTTTCCAATATGGCGTCTATCTGACTGATAAGTCATCATATGTCTAACTGGGTCGATCCCTACATAATAACTTTTTTTCGTTATGGTTTGGTTGGTATGTTATATTTGTACATAATAATGTTATTTCATAGATGACTTACCGCTAAATCAACTGCAAATGTTGAAGAAAGAACAGATTAAAGAGGAGGGTGATTCCAGCGGCCCAGACGATCAGTGGATGGACCATGACGTTATTTCACATGGTGAGTATATAAACACACATTTACGCAATGCGTCGAATTATACGGTGAGGGAAAACATCGTGAGGAAACCTACCTTTACCCCGAACAAATAATAGTCAGTGCTTGTAAATGGCGACATGGCTTACCATCTGTCACATTGAGTACTGGCTATCTGGTTAACACGTGGGTTCGAGGTGTCCATAGAATTGCTACCTTCGCAATTGCGGAGATGAAAACCTGAACCTCTGACTACCCCGCAAGGGTAAATGGTCGTGAATGCGTTTGTATTGTTTGTTTTTTTGTTTTGTTTCTTTATTTTATAACTTTTGTAACTCTACGTTATATAAAAAAACTTTATTCACTGCATATAACACATTTACATAAACGCAAACAATAAATAACAAAAACTTGGATGCAGTGAAAAAGTGCTGCATCACTGGTCCTCCGGCAGCAATCGATTTGGAAACTGCCTTGAGCTGCATATAATAAATAATGACCATTCTCAACAAAGTAAAATAAAATAAATTAAGCACAGATAATGTTTTATGAGAGAACCAATGTCGTAGACATTGTCTATCGATGTTGCAAGCTGAAGTGGCAGTGAGCCGGTCACGTCTGTCGCAGAACCGAGGACCGTTGGAGCAAAGCGGTTCTCGAATGGCGGCCGCGTCTCGGTAAACGTAGTGTAGGACGCCCCCCTGCCAGGTGGAACTGATGACCTGAAAAAAGTCGCTGGTAGTGGTTGGCTGAGGGCCACGAGTGATCGTGTTTTGTGGCGTTACCTTGGGGAGGCCTACGTCCAGCAGTGGACTGTCATAGGCTGATTGATTTGATGATTTGAATGTTTTATATGGAATATTTTCCTTCTAGACGACAAAATAGAGGTAAAATTAGAACCGGACAAAACCTACGAACTAGTACCGGGTGAGGCGGAGCTTCTGAGCCGGTTCAGCGCCAAGGAGCTGTTTCAATCTGCGTCACAAGACCCCCTGGCGCAGTCCCGGGTGTTCCTACGACATTGCAGGAAGCTAAAAGGTATAGATTAATAAGGAACACAATGGCAGCATTCCTCACTTTTTTATCCCGCTAGGGGCGCTAGTGAGAATGGAGACCTGTCAAGTGTCAATTTCTAATCATTTTCTAACAATCTATTTGTTTATCAATAGTTCAACGTTGTTTATGATAAAAAATGTCGGAAAAATATGTATGTTTAATTTATTATTTATTTAAAATAATTTAATACGAGTAATACGTACGTTTAATTAAATTATTTAACAAATAGATGTTTGTTTACATTATGAAAACCGACCGGTTGGCATTTGACAGGTCTCCGTTGACTACAGCGCCACTAATTTGGAACTAAAACAATGTGGCCATTGAAAGCTCATCAAAAATACTGAAATGAACCCTAAAAATATAGCTTAACGTGCACCAAAGGTTAGGTTTGGGTTTGGACTGTATTATTTTGGTGTACAATTTAGTGTTATTGGTGTGCATTTTCGTATTATCTGATGTTCCTTTAAACACTACCCGAATAATAATATTTAGGACATATATTGTATTTATATACATACTAAAAAGTGACCTAGCACATATTATATCTCCGAGGTTCTGTCCACTCCGAAAAGGATTAAAGGACGTGAATGTATGTATATGTATTATATTATGAGAGCGGCTTTAGCCCAGTGGGTAAGACCTCTGACTTCTTATGAGAAATGTCCTAGGTTCGAAACCCGGCGCTGGCAATGTATTCATGAAGAAAATTTAAATTTGTGTTTTTATTAACGTACATAATTTACAGTCGCTAACGGTGAGGGAAAACATTGTGAGGAAACCTGCCATTCCTTAGCGATAGGTAATAGTCCTTGTATACGGCGATTCGGTTCACTGCCTATCACGTTGGATGCTGTCTATCTAGTGAAACACGGGCTTTGAATGGCTCATGCCTCTGACTCGCCCGCCAAAAAAAGTAGGGACTGTTTATGCACAAGTCGTTAAGCAAACTGAAGAGAATTTCAAAGGCAATTTATATATAAGTAATAGTTAAATATATACTCGTAGTTGTAAAACTACTAATTCACGACTTTTTACAGGTGAAAAAATAACAGGTAAAGACGTGGAGAAAATAGTGAAAAAAGCGGTCGCCATCGAGAAGAACAGGAAAAAGACAGTAGTGAACGAGAAAGAACAAATACTGGCCAACATTAAAACTGTTTTAACCTGTTCCAACATCACTCCTTTCAAAACACACACAACAAATGGTTTCTTATGCTTTTACTGCAGACATCCGTGTGATAATTTAGAAATTTTACGCGTACACACTAGAGAAAAGCATAATATAGATGATATATACACAGTAGGTTGGAAACATGGCGCTGAAAGTCTGTTAATATACGTCGATGTAACAGATTTACAATGTACGCTTTGCGACGCTAAAGTGCAAAATTTACAGATCTTACTAAAGCATTTGACAGAGTACCACAAGAAAAGTTTAAACAAAAAATCAGTTGATCGAATGATTCCGTTTAAAATTAGTTCTGGAGCGTTCGAATGTCAGTTGTGTAGTGCGGATTACGTTACATTCGGAGCTATAGAACGACATATGAATGGACATTTCCGGAACTATGTTTGTGAGGTATGCGGAGCAGGTTTCCCAACAATGTTTCGTATGAAAGTCCACTTAAAATACACACACGAATCAGGCAGATTCCAATGCGAACAATGCAGTAAGTTCTACCCAACAAAAACCAAATTAAAACTCCATTTAGACGCCGTACACAAGTCGTACAAGCGTTTCAAATGTCCAAAATGTCCGGAAAGATTCACTGAATACTACACTCGACACAGACATTTGGTCAAAGCACACGGCGAAGATCCAATCAAATTCTCTTGCAATGTCTGTGAACGCACGTATGAGCGACGTTACGCCCTATCTAGGCATATGAAGAAAGACCATTTACAGGAAAAGACGAAAGAGTGCGAAAAATGCGGGTACTCATGTTTCACGTCATCGGAATTAAAGATGCACATGATTAAACATGATGGTGCGAGAATACACACTTGTGTGGTTTGTAACAAATCGTATGCGAGAAAGAAAACCTTGGTAGAACATATGAAGATTCATAATAATGATAGGAGACACGTTTGTAGTGGCTGCGGACAGGCCTTTGTACAGAAATGTAGCTTGAAAGGGCATATTAAAACGCATCATCCGGATTTAGATGTCGATAAGACGTTATAAATAAATTAAACTATTAGCTTTCGAGAGGTCCGTTGTTGAATTCGACGTAGGTCAGTTGTTTGGGGCTTGACTCTGCATCAGTAGGTACAGGGTTCAAATCCCGCTTGAGCATGTACCAATGGAAATAAAGTTAAAGAGTTTCTATGTACATTTTCGTAATAAAAATACATTTACGAAACGCGCCGAATACTACGGTGAGGTAAAACATCGTGAGGAAACCTACCTGTTCTCCGAACAGGTAATAGTTAGTGCTTGTAAATGGCGACATGGCTTGCCACCTGTCACATGAGTACTGGCTATCTGGTGGTGTCGAGGTGACCATAGAAATACTACTTTCGCAATTGCGGAAATGGAAGTGTGCGTTCGCGCAGCGGAATGTTGTTGAATTTAAAGATTTTAATTATGCAGATATTTAGTGTATGACGTCGTATAATTGTGTATGGTAAAAAAAAATTTGTGCACGCAGCCATTGTGGAGAAATTCACCAAAAACTGATTCCGCTGGGCGAACGTTCGCCCAGCGGAACTTTTTTTGATCCATTGACTTTAGAAGAAAAGAGATGTGTCCAAAAATTAGTGTGTATTTGTGTGTAATTGTGTATGTATGAATAAAATTAGTGCATGCATAAACTTCGGAGAAATTCAAGTTTCCGCTACGCGAACGTTTGGCCATTAGCTAGTTTTCATACAAAGCGCTTACATAGAGAGCTGTAGATTTTTACATACGTTGTTTTGAATTTGTTTATATTTGTTTAAAAACAGATTTAGAAAAAAAACGTAAGGCTTAAAAGATAAAAATATAAACGTAAAATACGCTTATTAGGTCTTAGTTCTTAAAGTATGCACTTTGGGGTCTAGATTTTCACGTTTATACAAACCTTGTAAGTGTCTGCAACACGTTGCCAAGTATCAATGATGTTCCGTTAGTAATTAAAGAGTTATAGGACAATTTACCACGAATAGATCACTGTTTACAAAGCAGTCAAATATCATGACGTTCTGAAGGAATTGCATGGTAAAATGTATGCCAATAATTAGTGTATTCATTCAACTATTCACATGCAAAATTTCATGTCATTAAATTCAGTAATTAAAGAAAAACAATTATAATACTGACGAAGCATCGAAAACCTACATAACCCGACCAAGTTCGGATAGCTACAAAAAAGCGGCCGTGCAATATATTTAGGTAACATCCCAAAATTTACAGTATAATACCGGTATTGAATTGGTACAGGTGATAACACAATTGTTGTTTCGATATAATTTATAGGTCATTTATTTTTGTACACCTACTTTTTTAAATGTATTTGACTATGACAGAAAGTAGGTACCGTTTACGTAGGTACTTTATTTAAGTATGCGCTTGAGACTTGAGATATAATCTAAATACAGTGTAAACTCTTTATAACATTATTCTCTATAACGATAAACTCTCTATAGCATAGAAAAGACCACAATTTGGTTGGTTTACCTTAAAACCCATACATTGATACACTCTTTATAGCGCAGCCGCCATTCTCTATTACGAAGAAATGTGTTCATATTTAGACACAGAAGATCGTCAATATCGGTGTTATTGTTTATGTTGTCTTAGCAGGTAACAAAAGACGCCGACCAAACCTTTGAGGCCCCGAAACTTCTGAGGTCGTAAACAGCCGTCTTGCTTTTGTTATTGTTAATTGCCCTGAACACGTGCTTGATTTGCTTGAAAATGATGACTTAAATAAAGTACCTACGTAAACGGTACCTACTTTCTGTCATAGTCAAATATATTTAAAAAAGTAGGTATACAAAAATAAATGACCTATAAATTATATCGAAACAACAATTGTCTTATCACCTGTACCAATTCAATACCGGTATTATACTGTAAATTTTGGGATGTTACCTAAATATATTGCACGGCCGCTTTTTTGTAGCTATCCGAACTTGGTCGGGTTATGTAGGTTTTCGATGCTTCGTCAGTATTATAATTGTTTTTCTTTAATTACTGAATTTAATGACATGAAATTTTGCATGTGAATAGTTGAATGAATACACTAATTATTGGCATACATTTTACCATGCAATTCCTTCAGAACGTCATGATATTTGACTGCTTTGTAAACAGTGATCTATTCGTGGTAAATTGTCCTATAACTCTTTAATTACTAACGGAACATCATTGATACTTGGCAACGTGTTGCAGACACTTACAAGGTTTGTATAAACGTGAAAATCTAGACCCCAAAGTGCATACTTTAAGAACTAAGACCTAATAAGCGTATTTTACGTTTATATTTTTATCTTTAAAGCCTTACGATTTTTTCTAAATCTGTTTATTAAACAAATATAAACAAATTCAAAACAACGTATGTAAAAATCTACAGCTCTCTATGTAAGCGCTTTGTATGAAAACTAGCTAATGGCCAAACGTTCGCGTAGCGGAAACTTGAATTTCTCCGAAGTTTATGCATGCACTAATTTTATTCATACATACACAATTACACACAAATACACACTAATTTTTGGACACATCTCTTTTCTTCTAAAGTCAATGGATCAAAAAAAGTTCCGCTGGGCGAACGTTCGCCCAGCGGAATCAGTTTTTGGTGAATTTCTCCACAATGGCTGCGTGCACAAATTTTTTTTTACCATACACAATTATACGACGTCATACACTAAATATCTGCATAATTAAAATCTTTAAATTCAACAACATTCCGCTGCGCGAACGCACACGAAATGGAAACCTGAAAACCTCTGACTATTCCGCAAGGGCTAATGGTCGTGAACGCGTTTATCTTTATGTCTTTCAAGAGCCAGCTGCGGCCAATTTCATGACAAATGCATATAATTCTGTTAATAAAGAAATATTGCAATGCATATTAAATTATCATGAATTTGTAAATAGATTAGGTAAATTGTAATTATATTTTTTAGGTATCTTAATTTATTTATTACGTACCTTTCCTTAAAAGACTGTGTTTTTTAAATTGTAAATATGACTATCAATTATGTTATTAAAATGTGTAATTTTAAATGTGTTTTCTTATTTCTCAAATACATATGTTAAGAACCTATAATCATGAACAAAAATCGAGAATAATGAAGATTTTAATTTTTTTTATTTACATTTTTCACAATAACACCATTACAGGATTCCCAATATGGTATCATTGACAATACAATATACATTTACTAATAAATATTTACACTATATAATAACAAAAAAAACATTGAATACTAAACCTAGACCTACGTGATGTCTGAGAATACCGAGGTTACGTGAAGTCTATTTGTCATTCTATCCCTTTCGGGATAGATAAGTTATTAAAAATAAAACCTTGCACATTTAACATAACATTTTTCTATGTATTCTTTATTACACCATTCATCCATGCCATGGCGTTTGCACTTCTTGATATTACGTCGGCATGGTTACGCCATTGAATAAAAAATAACTTCGCGATCCTGTAAATCTTCAACATTATCGTTTTCGTGTAGGTTGAAAGTTTTAAATCTCTGTAAGTTAAAAACTACAATAGTTTTATTGAATCAGAATACGGAGTAAAGCATTTTCTCATTTAAAGAAAAAGAAATGACTTTATTCATTGAAAGAAAGAAAGAAAAACATTTATTCACTGCTATACATACACATTTTGACATAACACTATTTATACACACTTTAATACAACAACAATACTCGTACATATAAGGAGTAGGCACTTGATGCAGTGAAAAGGTGCTGTCTCAGTATTTGAGGCAACTAAGCAGCATCACTTAATTTAATTCGGATTGCATTCAATAACATTTACACAAACATTAAACAACAAATATGATAACTTTGATGCAGTAAAAAGGTGCTACCTCAGTATACAGATTTCAGTTTCTTTTACGGCATCTCGTTTAAAAGCTAAAAAATTGTTTGAACATTACACTCTTATATTTGGAATTGTTTCGATGAGACGGTAGAATTTAAATGCTAAGAGATAACCAGTGTCAGGCAAATGTTTTGACTTTCAATGAATGTACTATACTTGTACTTATGTTGAATAAAAACATTTGATGTGACTTTTTGACTTTGAGAAAAAACATAGTTAGAAAACCTGCCTATTTTTCGAAGTAGGCAATTGACAGTATCTGTATACGGCGACATGGTTTACCACCTGACCCGTTTGATATTGATTATCAGGTAGAGATCCCGCCACATAAATTGGCAGTAGTCAAACTTGGAACTAAATTTGACGTTTCCGCCATTGCGTGTTATTTTGTATGAAAGGTAAATTTAGTATTACCAGCCTTGTGTTTTTTGCCCACTCTTTGTAATTTTTATGTTTGTTTAGGGTGATTATAATAAATTGATTTCCGGAGTTTCTTGTTAGTTCTTCTCCAAGCTAGGGTCTCCGCTGATCTAACCTCGGTAAAAAATATGTAAAGACAATGCTCAGTGCCATGTTTGAAATAGTTTTTTAAAATTATACTTAGATCATAAGATAACTTTCAAAGAGAGCTTTTGATATTTATAATTTTGAATATATTATGGCAGATGGATGGAGAATCTGAGATGCAAGAGTGGCTAAGAAGCAAAAATCTTTATTTTGAGGATAGCTGGACAAAGCCACTTTTTACCGTTTACCACGTTAGGCGATAGGGATCATAATTATTGTTAAGGAAAAACTGGCACACTGCTCACTTTCTTTGTAATCTTTATGTTTGTTAATTATAAAAATAATAATCTGTATTGTTGTTATACTTACATCATAAGATAACATTCAAAGAGAGCTTGTGATAGGGCCTATTTTCAATAAACATATTTTGACTTTGATATATTAATTTCTTTTATTTGAGTTTATAGCTCTGCAACCAATGACCGTTACAAATGAAACCTATAATGTATCGAGCCGTATGGCACAGTGAGTGCTAGTTTTGGCGTGTTTACTGGTAACACTGACTTACGCGACTGTGGCGACGCCCCCAACTGCCAATTTATATGGCGGGATCTCTAAAAAGTGGTTTTCGAGTGACCAAAGATCAACACAAAATTTCAGTTGATGGTCAACCTCTGATAACCACAAAAGAATTGTATGGAGGTGATTGCGTATGATTAATAATTAACGGGACTTATCGCGTAAGTTTTTATGTAATAAAATTACCTTTAACCCGACGTTTCAGCTACATTGCAGTAGCCACGACGGGTTAATAAAGGTAATTTTATTATATAAAAACTTACGCGATAAGTCCCGTTAAGTATTAATCATGAGTATAAATCGCGAATCTCTTAAAACTGTGATTTCGTATGTTAGTAAATACAATATCTGGACAGAGTTTGCACCCGGATCCTGCGAGGTTTTAACGACCCAGCAATATTACTTTAAGAGGGTAGATTACATATACAATCATGTCATCTAATCCCTTACGGGTTGTACAAAACCTTGGATACGATAATATCTCCTTGGTCACTTTTTTGCATGAATATTGGGGTTGTGATATTATACGGAATATTGGTTACAGGTTGTTAGCCTATCGTCCAATAGATTCCATTGACCCTAGTCCCTTAGTCGACTCCTACGACAAGCCGGGAAGAACGGCAGCTAGATTTAAGTTTTTTGCGTCCCAGCTAGCACGAAATTAGAAGGAAGATTGAAAAAAATAAATATGTGTTTATACAGCTTAAATAACTAGTACAGACTAAGTAACAAATATAAGTAATAATTATCTGTGTAGCGTAGCTTGTAAATAAAAAGTAACGGTATACTGGCACTATACAAAATAATTATTCTTTCTTGTAGATTTAAGTAAATTATGAGTTAAATATCGCAAATATATATTATTATAACAATATTTAATCACAATGGACCTACCGACGACGGTGCTAATAAATGGAAAATGTCGTATTTGTTCAAAAGAAGGCTGTCACAGAAATATGACCAGTATTTACCATTATAATAATGTCCGAGAGATCTATTTGGATATGTTTATTGAGTGTTTTAATCTAAATGTAAGTTATATAGGCACATCTGGTTCTTTCTCGTTAGAAATAATATAGCTATTATCTCTCCATATCACTCCCTATATTCCTATTCTATTTTCTTGTTCACCTGTGCGTAAATTATATATTGTTCTTTAAACTATTTATTACTGCTGGGTCCCCTCTCATACAGGTTCCTTAATATTAAAACAGGAGTACCCAAAAGTAAAGAATTTAGAATTTTATACTGCTAACTGGCTTGTTTAGCTAGTTTTGTACTACTTTAGAATTTGTATTTAAATCAACAAACTTAAGACTTACTATTATCAAAAAACTTAAGAGTATGTTGTAAGCTACTACTTATGCTACACAAGTAACCTTACTAGGGTGGCATTAATACCTATATTAATAATATGTATGTTAGTTCATGATTTAATCACCTTACTAAACAATTACCTAAAATATATCATAATTGTTAAATATGTATGTGAAAGGTATATGCTAATATGTTCATTGCCATGAGGTCTCTACAAATATGATACATAAGGGTGTATGCATTTTGATCTTTACTAATCTCTTAGAGAATAAAATCTGTAAAGTCTGTAGTAACAAAGTAATTTTCATAAAAATCTCAGGCTATCCTTAGGTTTAAGTTATTCATCTGTTTAACCAATAAGACAAACACATTCACAACCATTAACCCTTGCATGGTAATCAGAGGTTCAGGTATCTATCTCTCCAATTGTGAAGATAGTAATTTATGTCTTTTAATGAAATTAAATGCTTTATTCAACATAAGGATCATAAAATCACTTATTGAAAGTCAGAAAAAAAACATTTCCACATGAAAAGTTGTCATTAAAATTAGTTAACCCTAAATAAATATAATAAATCTTTATAATAAACCTTTTTACTCATTACAGATGATCTCAAACAACGATACAGATACCCTCATCTGTCTAGAATGTATTGCAAGGCTTAGAAATGCACTAGAATTCAAAGAGATGGCGCTAAGAGCACAAATTAAATATGATCCACTGTCTAAAACTAATGTGATGGATGATTTTGATGGTTAGTATCAAAATTATTGATATCTTAGTATTTATTTATGTAACACTAATTTATGTTATGCCATAATAAAGTAATGTATATGAGTGAAATAGAAGTGCGGTTACGTAGGACAATAAGACATATGACAGAGAGATAGATGCAATATTGAAAAAGGGTGATGTTAGAAGTACCTATAACCGCCGAGTGTGTATGAGTGTCAATGAAGCAAAACTGGTCTGTCAGGATCAGAACTAATGGGGATCTGTGATCTCTGCCTACCCCTCTATAGGGAATCAGGCGTAATGTGTATGTATGTAAGTACATTAATCCCTTTTGGGTGGACAGAACCTAGAAGGTGCCATTATCGAAGCCGTCGTTTCACTAGATAGACAGCACCTAACGTGATAGGTAGTGAACCATATCGCCTTATATAGGCACTGGCTATTACCCGAAGGATAGGCAGATTTCCTCACAATGTTTTCCCTCACCGTTAGCGACTGTAAATTATGTACGTAAATGAAATACATATATTTTAAATTTCATTCATTGGTACATGCCAAAGCCGGGATTCGAACCTAGGACCTTTCTCTTACGAAGTCCGAGTTCTTACCCACTGGGCTACAGTCGCTTATTAGATACTTATACATAATTATATGTTATTTATTTATTTTTCAGATGACAGACCTCTCAAAATGCTACTCGATGCAAAAGTTAAGAATGAACCAATGAAATCGGAGTGTATTTCAAGTGATAGCGAAATGGACACTTACGACTATGGCGTGGACGAGGTCGACAGAGATGGTAGGTATATTGCGTAGAATATTACGAAAGGGTAGGTCCCATAGAGTAATGAATAAGAGGAGTGGGCCTTACGCAATATTTGTATGGAAACTAGCGTGGCGTTACGCGGGGTGAAACGAGGTACGCGGGATGGAGGGGAGATATTACAACCAATCAAAACACGGCATTTTGTGAGACAAACCATAGGTATCTTCTTTCTACTACACATTTTTAGACTCTGCACCAATTAAAACACGCCACGCAATATATATGAATATTGGGGTTATGATGTAACAATAAACATTTGTGACTATAGTTTTAAGAGATTCGCGATTTATACTCATGATTAATATCTAACGGGACTTATCGTGTAAGTTTTTAAATAATAAAGTGTAATAAAGTAAAACGTCGGGTAAGAAGTCGGGTAGAAAGATAACTTTATTATATGAAAACTTACGCGATAAGTTTTCGTTATTTATTAATCATTTGTGACTTACTAGCTAGCCTATCGCCCAATAGATTCCATTTACCCCTAGTCCTTTAGTCGCCTCCTACGACATGCCGGGAAGAACGGCAGCTAGTTAGCATTCTTTTTACATCCCAACTAGTTCGGGACAATTATAAATAATCATTATTTATTTATTGATGGTTTAGACATGTTATGCGGATGAATGAAAGCAGATTGACAAAAGGAATATATTATATGAGTGAAGTGGAAGGGCGGTTACGTAGGGGCCGGCTTAGTAAGACATATAACAGTCAGACGCTATATTGAAAAAAGGTGACGTTAGGTGTACCTATAACCGCCGAAAGTGTATGAGAAGATGTACGAATGTCAATGAAGCGATCCGTGATCTCTGCCTACCCCTCTACATGATGTGATGTCTACGTGATGTGTATGTATGTATTTTATTTATAAAAATTCATTTTAGAAACCAATGAATGCGTCAAAACGGAGGGTTACGAAATGGTCGAAGGCGAACCGGAGTTGTTGAAGCGACTGCAGTTGCGAGACCTGGACGACCCACAGAGTGTCCTTAGCAAGTTCACAGACTACTGTCGCAAGTGGAAAGGTGATACATATGTACAGTCAACGCTAAAAGTGCAGTCCCAGTAACTGTTTATAAGGTTTTAGGTTATAAGAACAAAAGACATTTACATTTCGAAGCACGCGAACGTATAGTGGCCATGACAATGCATAGTGGCGCCAGTTTTGAAATGCCAATTATTGTCTTTTGTTCTTATGAAGTGACTGGGACTGCACTTTTAGCAATGACTGTACATACACAGATATATTCACGCCTCTACGTCCCCAACGGGATAGGCAGATACTGCTAAGCCACCTGGAACGGGTGACAAATCTCTTGCTTCACTCAAAACCGTTAACCTTCTCATACATGCTCTTCTGTTCTTCACTACGTACACCCGCCTTGAGAAGAATATATATCTATTTATATAAGATCCACTGCGTTCTGCATGGAAAGAAGCTTCCTACCACGGCTACGTTGCAGCAGCCATGGTCACGGGCAGACTTTATTATATAAAAACTTACGCGATAAGTCCCGTTAGTTATTAATCATGAGTATAAATCGCGAATCTCTTAAAACTATACATTGACAAGACTTGGGCCCCTAGTTAACAGCTTAGAAACTATAAAAACATACGCGATAATTCCCGTTAGTTATTAATCATGCGGTTTAGTAAAATCCTATTTCAATCGTACTTCAATAATTGGACGATACAACTGTGATTGTACCAGGTTGAAGCGTGATTTGGTGATTTGTATACATATATCTTAACCTCTGTAAACTATTTCAAGGCGCGTTCTAGAATATTGATTTGTATACGTGCGCCATCTGTTGATTTTTCGTTTAATCAAGTAGTCAACGTAGTTTCTATTTTGTGGCACAAGAGGTCACCACTTTTATGATTTTATCAGAAATATAGCCATATGAATAAAATACTTACACACTTTACACGATAACAACATTAATCGCTTCTTACGACATGATGAAATGATCTATAAGCATTGAAAACTATTGTATTAATTGTAAAAATCTTCTTACAGGATCAAACTTAAGTTCGAAAGAAATTCGCAAACTAGCTTTAAAAGAAGAAAAACAGAACGAAATACGCCTTGACTCGGACGACGAACAGTATATGGACACTAAACCGATCCAGATGTCACTGTCAGTGCCTGTCAGTTGCAAAAAGGAGGAGTTACAACAAAGGAGGTTGACTATCCGTGAAATACAAACTCTTTTGGTCAACAGTAACGCAACTCCGTTCAGAGATAAAACAGCAAAAGGTATTCTGTGTTACTATTGTAGGGAACCCACAGATAATGTAGAGACTTTAAAATGTCATATTAAAAGTAAACATGTAGATAGTGAGTTGGAAAAAATAATGTGGACGTATAGTTATAAAGGCCTAACCGTGTATTTAGATATAATAGATTTAAAATGTAGAATTTGTCAGCAAAATGTGAAGAATCTTGTAGATTTGAAACAGCATTTGGTTAAACAACACAGTTTTGTCTTCGAAACGAATTGTACTGATGTGATGATACCGTTTCGTTTAGATACTGATGGGTATGTATGTCAGAATTGCGGTCTGAAATTCGCGACTTTTGGTACCATAGAACAGCATATGACAAGTCATTTTAGGAACCATCTTTGCAAAGACTGTGGAACAGGATTTGTGACACTATTCAGATTAAACACACACATAAAACAGGTACATCAAAACGGGTCTTACCCCTGCCAGGAATGCTCAAAAGTGTTCCTTACACGACAGAAACTAAAACTTCACATAGACTACGTACACAAAATGATACGTAAATCGTCCTGTCCTAAATGTCCACAAAAATTCTCCGACCATATGGAACGGCATAAGCATTTAGTGAAAGTACACGGTGAAACGCCTTTATCCTTTTCATGCAACGTGTGTGACAGAAAATTTGACAGATGCTACGCGCTGTCAAAACACATGCGTCGCGACCATTTGAACGAAAAAAACAATAAATGCGAACAGTGCGGTTATACATGCTTTTCCGTGAGTGAACTGAAGTATCACATGATAAAACATGACGGTTCGCGAATACATACCTGTGAAGTGTGTAAGAAATCGTATGCGCGCATGAAAACGCTAAAAAATCACATGCGTATTCATAATAATGATAGGAGATTCGCCTGTTCGCTTTGTAGTCAGGCGTTTGTGCAGAAATGTAGTTTAAAAGGGCATGTTAAGACGCATCATCCGGAATATGATGTTAATGATGTGGTCTCTCTAAGGTGAGGCGGTTAGTGGCCTTATACCGTTATGGAAAAGACAAACGCCATTAGCTATTACGCGGTCAAAGGTTCAAATGTTCAACTTTGGTTTTGCGAAGGTAGTAATTCTATGGACACCTCGAACCTACGTGTTGACCGGATAGTCAGTTCTTAATGTGACAGGTGGTAAGTCGTGTCGCCATTTACAAGCACTAACTATATTACCTGTTCGGGGAACAGGTAGGTTTCGTCACGATGTTTTTCCTCATTGTACTATATATCGGTGCATTTCGCAAATGTATTTTTATTACGAAAATGTACATAGAAAACCAGAAAATTACATTTCCATCAGTACATGCTCCGAGGTTTGAACCCTGTACCCACTGATACAGAGTCAAACCCCAAACAACTGAGCTACGTCTATATATTGACTACATTCATATATTGACCCCTCTACGTCCCCAACAGAATAGGCAGATACTATCGATCGCCACCTGAAAAGCTTATGCTTACAAATGTCTTGCCTCATACACCCATTAACCTTCTTATACATGTTCTTCTGTTCTTTACTACGTACACCCGCCTTGAGAAGAATGTAAATGTATATGTCATAATAAGCGATTATAATATACAAATTATTATTTTATTATGAAAATAATAGAATGAAATGAGTATTTGATTGTATATATAGCTTTTTTATTTATAAGTTTTTATGTATTATAATTTAAATATTAAGTCATAATGTAAGCATATTTATGTTGTTAAGTAAAATTTGTACGCACTGTAAATAAAATGTATTTATAATACTTAAAATAATTTGTTTCATTCAAACCTTACAAAGTTATTTCGCCCATATTATAATATCCTTTCGGGGTAGTCAGAGGCTTGAGTGACCGTTAACGTATACATACATACACATAACATCCGTATCCCTACAGAGGGGAAAGCAGAGATCAGGGATCCTCATTTCTCTATCCATACTTCATTGCATCCAACTCGATGGTTATAGGTACTTCTAACGTCACCCTTTTTCAATATAGGAATCAAAAGCTTCATAGATATCACTGTGGCGACCTCTAGAGCGCCAAGCGAGAGAAACCTAAGTAAAAACCTAAGTTGCAATTAGTTAAAACTTAATTACCACATATGACGCCAGTAAGAATAAAATAATAATTACAAAAATCAATATCCTAGAAGACGCAATTGAAATATTTAAATGAAACAAGATATATAGAAATTTCCAAGTCAGCCATTAGCCTGGACGAACACCTGCTCAGGTAGGAAGCTTCCTCTTTTCCTAAAGGACACAGTGGATCCTACATCACGATGACGGTATGCATGTTTTTATTATCAAGACCGAGGTTGCAATAGGTACGGTAAATAAAAACACTAGCGCGTGATTGCGAAGGTAGTAATTCCATGGCCACCTCGAACCCACGTGTTGATCTGATAATCAGTACTCAGTGTGATAGGTGGTAAGTCATGTTGCCATTAACAAGCACTAACTAATATAATCGGGGAACACGTAGGTTTACTCACGATGTTGTCCCTTTTAAGTAATTGGTGCATAGTAAATGTACCTTAATGCAAAATGTTATAAAAACTATGAATATAATTTTATACTAGCTACCTTTCTATCTGGCATGCAGTAAAAGACGATTAAAATTTAAAAGGAATCTTATGAGGTATAGACATCCGTACTGCCACTATAACTATAATTATAATAATATTTTGACGACCTCCGTGGCGCGATCGGTTAGACACCTGAACGCTAATTCGTGAGGTCTCGGGCTCGATTCCCGGTGGAGGCAGAGTTAATAACTACGCTTTTCTACTGCTTTCCAGTCTGATTGTTGATTATATGTGCTATATATGTATTTATCTATACATAATATGTATACATTTCTTAAATATACGTTGACTAGTACCCTTAACACAAGTCTTAAATGTACTTACCAAGGGGCTAGTTCAATTGGTGTAATAATGTCCAATTATTGTTATTATTATTTATTAATATGATTAAATGAATAATATGATTTAAAAATTTACTTACCTACGTAACGTGTCCCGTGCTAGCCAGGACGTGAAAAGAATGCTAACTAGCTACCATTCCTTCTGGCCTGTGATAGGAGGCAATCTACTGGGCGATAGGCTAGCAACTTTACTTTTACCTCTGACATCACAACCCCAATATACGTGCTAAAATAAATAATAAGCTTGGTTACATTTTGTCTAGGAGATGTTTTCATGTCTCCGAGGTTCTGTCCACAACGAATGGGATTTAAGGACATAATTGTGTATGTATGTAAAGTTATATAAGTATTCAGATCACAGTCATCTTTCTAGAGAGGATTAGATATCATGATAAACAATTTGAAGTTCTTATAATAACCGATTATAATCGATAAATATGGAAAGTTGTATGATGCACCGTAGCGAAAGTTGTTTGTTAGGATGTAAGTATATGGGGATTCGAGACGACATGATTTAACTTGTCGCTCAGCTAAATTTGGTTAAAGAGATAAATTTCTGATTTAGTTACGTTTAATTCTTAGTTTCCATTTATTTAAATACACTTAGAAACTGAACTCACTTATACGTGATACGGCCACTATACAAAATTAATTTTGTTTATTTTGATAAACACTGCACTGTCAAATTAAAAATAAAAATGGCGATAAGTTTTTTATTTACGTTCACACTGAACTAAGTTTCTATGAAGTTTTTATGGAAAACCATGAATTAATATTTATAAATTGGTCCTAAAAGTGTAAAGGATTAAATAATCCTCCGTTTATAATTCATAAAATGGAGGTTACAAAGAAAGGAGTGCTAATAGACCCCGGTTTGTGTAGATGTTGTCGCTCTATTAAAAAATGCAGATTATTAACAACAGAATATAAATGGATGGAGGAGAAAGAAGTGTATGCTGACATGATAATGGATTGCTACGGTATCATAGTAAGTATTCATCAAAATCCCAGACCTCAATTGTGCTTATCTATAACAAAATTTCTGTTTCAAAATTTACGTACTAAAATGTTTATTTGTGTTGTTAAATTCTCTATTCTATGCATTATATCTCTGCTTCTTCACTCGTGTATTACTCAGTAAATACTCATAATTCATGTGATGTCAAAATATGGATATACTGCATTTGTACACTAGCAGATTAGTGAGAATGTAAGTTTATAAATTTTTAAACATCATTGCATCCAACATCCATTTGAGGTCCATTTCTGCGTTTTTAATTTACATAAATGATGTCTATAAAGCTCAAAAAACATAAATTTCGTATAATCTTATCACATCCTTTTGTATGTTGCTGAAATACACTCCTTAAGTCCACATACTTCAAAACCTTAGCCTATAAGTATGGTTAATGCATAAGTGCACCAATAGAATCTTATAAAAGGCAACTAAGGGAGTAGAGGTTCAAAGAAACTATTGGGCGATAGGCTAGCAATCTGTCACCAATATTTTGTATAAAATCACAACCCCAATATACATGATACTAAGGAGATATCTCTCCAAGGTTCCGTCCATCCCAATAGGGATTAAAGGACTTGATTGCATATATGTACTTAATAATACATACATACATACAAATCACACCTGATTCCCTGTAGAGAGGTAGGCAGAGATCACAGATCCCCATCTTGACATACCACTTTCGCTTCATTGTCACTCAAACACCTTCTCATACACACTCTGTGGTTATAGCTAATTCTAACATCTCTTTTTTTAATATGGCATCTATCTAACTGTCATGTCTTATTGGGCCAGCCCCTTCATAACCGCCCTTCCACTTCAATGAAATATTTCATAACCGCCCTTCCACTTCACTCACATATATTCTTATATTCTCTCAAAAATATAACCGCATATTATTCTTTTTAGCTCTCACACTTCCACGAAAACGAGAAAGAGAATTGTATTTGCGCAACATGTGTAGTAAGACTGCGAGAGGCGTTGGCTTTTAGAAAACAAGTACTGCAATCTGAGGAGCTGTTTCTGCAGGCTAAACTGGACTGTAAGGACGGACATGGTGAAGATGGTATGTATATAATAATAATATTTGGACATTACACCAATTGTACTAGCCCCTTGGTAAGTTCGTTTAAGACTTGTGTTAAGGGTACTAGTCAACGTATATTTAAGAAATGTCAACGTATATTTAACAAAATGCAAATATACAGCAATATGGTTCACTACCACGTCACATCACCGTATGTATCACGTTGGGTTCTGTCTCTCTAGTGAAATGTGGGCTATGAGTGATCCATACCTAAAATGCCTTTAAAAATATTAAATCCAACCACAATAGAAAAGCAAGTGTGTATACACATTTGTAAAATGTATGTATTCATTTATAATTTTTTGGAGATAATGTTGCATTTTGATTGTCAAAGAGGTTGGCTGATATCAGGCAGCACTTTCGGTTTATTAACATTGATACACCTAAGGTAAAAGTATAGGTATTATAATGTATTTTCAGAGTTGAAAAAAGACGTAGAAATTGAGTTCAAGAAGGAGCCAAAAGAAAATGACAGTGATCGCAATTCGATAGGCGATGATAATGTCTCAAATGGAGGTGATTTTGCAACGGACTTCCAACAGAATGCACCTCAAGGTTGGTATAAAGAATAATAGTTTAGTAGAAAGTGGCTGTAACCCAGTGGGTAAGACGTCTGACCATTTATTAGAAAGGTCTAAGGTTCGAATCCCGGCTCTGGCATGTACCAATGAATGAAATTTAATTGTGTGTTTTTCATTTGGGTTCACAATTTACAGTCGCTAACGGTGAGGGAAAAAAACGTAAGGAAACCTGCCTATTCCTCGGGATAGGCAATAGCCAGTGCCTATCACGTTGGGTGTTGTTTATCTAGAGCAACGTGGCCTTAGAGTGACCCATACCTAACAACCTTTGAAATTATGGAGATGGACACTCAACCCTCTGACTACACCGCCACAATATAAAAAAGGGAGTGTGTATACACAAGCCGTGAAACATATGTATATATATATATATGCTTAGAACCTCGGAAACATGAAAGTTTTTAGATATTGCAATATTATGTATCGTAATTTACTTAAACAGCCTTACTTTTATAAAACCTTTTTTGACACTTTGTATGATGTTTTTTCATGAAAGCAGAATTGATACGGTAGAGATGAGGTCACTCAGGAAAATGTGTAATGTAAAATTGTGCGATAGGGTACGGAATAGTGTGATTCGTGAACGTTGTGGTATGAAAGAATATGCAGTGATGAAAATAGTTTCAAGAGATTCGCGATTTATACTCATGATTAATAACTAACGGGACTTATCGCGTAAGTTTTTATATAATAACGTCGGGTTAGTAATAAAGGTGACTTTATTATATAAAAACTTACGTGATAAGTCCCGTTAGTTATTAATCATGAAAATAGTTTCTCCTTTAGGGACGTAGAGTCGTGAATATATGTATGTTATACCACCTTAGTTAATGCATCATTTTTCTTTCAGTTAATGAAAAACTAGATGTAGATAGAAAATTGGATGTAAGTTGTGGAACAGAAAATAATGTCACAGAACCTAAGGTAGGTACAAAATTTATATATATATGTTTGCATATATATTCACGTCCTAAACCTTGGAGACTACAATATCTCTAAGGACACTTTTTAGCATGAATGTAGTGCTGTACTAGTCTAAGACGGAAATGGAATGCTAACTAGCTGCCGTTCTTCACGGCATGTCGTAGGAGGCGACTAAGGTACTAGGGGTAAATAGAATCTATTGGGCGATGGGCTAAGACCTGTCACCATTGTTCCATTATGACATCGTAACCCCAATATTCATGCTATACACACACTTATTAAAATTACATACAAATCACGCCTGATCCTGACTAACCATTTTCGGTTCAATGACACTCATATACTCGCCGGTTATAGGTACTTCTAACGTCACCCTTTTTCAATATGGCTTCTATCTAACTGACATGTATATTTCTAACTCTGCCTCCACCGGGAACAAAAAAGAAACGCGTTCATAACCGTTGCGGGGTAGTCAGAGGTTCACGTTTCCATCTCCGCAATCGCGGAATTAGTAATTCTATGGCCACCTCGAACCCACGTGTTAACCACATAGTCAGTACTCAATGTGACAGGTGGTAAGCCATGTCGCCATTAATAAGCACGAACAGGTCGGGTAACAGGTAGGTTTGCTCACGATGTTTTCCCTCACCATATAATTCGATGCATTTCATAAATAATTTTTATTACGAATTCATTCATACATACAACATTTCCATTGGTACATGCTCAAACGGGATTTGAACTCTGTACCTACTGATATAGAATCAAACCCCAAGCAACTGAGCTAAAAAAAATCATTGAAAAAGGATGACGTTACAAGAAGAATTTATAACCGCCGAGTGTGTATGAGTGTCAATGAAGCGAAAGTGGTTTGTCAGCGGGACAAATGGAGACCCGTGTCTGCCTACCCCTCTACAGGGAATCACGCGTGATGTGTATGTAGGTATGTTGTGTTACTATAATTCTTAACTCTGCCTCCACCGGAAATCAAATCCAAACTAACTAACCATTCTTACCATTATCAATCCAAGATAAATATGTATTATTCAATATGGGCTCTATCTGACTGTCATATGTCTTATTTGGTTTAGTAGCGTCAATTTCGGCTCATTCGCGGCTGAATAAGCGAAGCTGAGTTGATTAATTATGCTTCCGAATTCTTATTACACCGGGAATCGAACCCGGAACCTTAAACTAACCTGCCACTACACCATTACAGAGCCAAGACAGTGACGATGATCTGCCACTCATCCTGAAAGCCACAAAGAAGGTGAAGAGTGAAAAAAGAAGATTGAAGAGCGAAAAAGAGAAGTCCAAGAAAGTTAGGAAGAGTAAGAAAGGTGAGATCTTTGTTGTATTATTGTGTTTATACATTAACGTACATAATTTACAGTCGCTAACGGTGAGGGAAAACTTCGTGAGGAAACCTGCCTATCCCTCGGGATAGGTAATAGCCAGTGCTTATATATGGCGATATGGTTCACTACCTATCACGTTGGGTGCTGTCTGTCTAGTGATACGCGGGCTCCAAGGGCGGTGATAGCTTGGTTCCAAGTCCACTAAGGCTTTTGCTAAATTACAGTTCAATATCACTTTAGTAATGACGTGAAAATGAACGTGGAATAGCACAAGTGACAAATTTCACCATGTTGAATGCGAAATTTGACACTTGCTGTCATTCATGGTGAAATTTGACAGTTTTGCTAATCTACTACCAAATTCACATTTACTTAAGCGATATTAAACCAATATTGTGCTAAAACGTAATAGTAGAATTCGGCCCAGTAATGATGATAAAAATGTTATTGAAATCAATAAGTTAATAAATAATAATAATATTAAGGACATTATTACACCAATTGAACTAGCCTCTTGGTCAGTACATTTAAGACTTGTGCTAAGGGTACTAGCCAACGTATATTTAATAAATATGTATATACATTTTATGCATAGATAATTACATATATAGCATATATAATCAACGACCAGAATGGAAAGCAGTAGAAAAGCGTAGTTCTTAACTCTGCCTCCACTGGGAATCTTTGGGGCCTCACGACTAGCGTTCAGGTGTCTAACCGATCGCGCCACGGAGGTCGTCAAATCAAATAAATATACTGTAAAAGAGTGCCGTTTGAAGTACTTATAACAGCCGAGTGTGTAGGAAGTGGAAACTAATCACTATCACTACATAGTATAAAACAAAGTCCCTTTCTCTGTCCCTATGTCCCTTTGTATGCTTAAATCTTTGAAACTACGTAACGGATTTTGATGCGGTTTTTTTAATAGATAGAGTGATTCAAGAGAAAGGTTTATATGTATAATAACATCCATTAAATAGTGAAGTAGGCTATATATTTTATACCCGTGCGAAGCCGGAGCGGGTCGCTAGTCAGATATAAATAACTAACACCGATTTCATGACAATTATGAATATTGACTTGTCCCGTGCTATTTTGACATAAAAAGAATGCTAACTAGCTGCCGTTTTTCCCTGCATGTCACGAAGCAACTAGGGGTAAATGGAATCTATTGGGCGATAGGCTAGCTAGAGATGTTTTCATGTCTCCAAGGTTCTGTCCACCCCGAAAGGGACTAAAGGACGTAAATGTATATGTATGTATGAATATAAAATTCGACGTAGCTCAGTTGTTTGGGGCTTGGCTTGTATCAGTGGGTACAGGGTTAAAATCCCGTTTGAGCATGTACTAATGGAAATGAAGTTTAATGAATTTCTATGTACATTTTCGTAATAAAAACACATTTACGAAATACGGTGAGGGAAAACATCGTGAGGAACATAGACTTGAACTGAACTAGTGTAATATTAGTGTACTAGTATTCAACATTACATTACATCTAAGTTGCATTTTTCTTCCTACCCTCAGATTGCGAAAAAGAAGAGCTATCAAGAGTAGAAAAAAAGGACACTACAGATCGAGACTTAGATTACATGGCCGAAGAAAACTTAGTAACTATAATAGAAAATTCCTACATATGTCCCTTCAAAAACAGGAGAAACAACTACTATTGCTATTACTGTAAGGACTATTTTCCTAAACCGGAGGATTTGAGAGCGCACACCATACAACACGACACTAAACCATTTCATTTGTTAATGGGGTACAAAA
This sequence comes from Leucoptera coffeella, assembly GCA_030578115.1. Lineage (NCBI taxonomy): Eukaryota > Metazoa > Arthropoda > Insecta > Lepidoptera > Lyonetiidae > Leucoptera > Leucoptera coffeella. The sequence goes on from JAMBLF010001039.1 coordinate 24,286, forward strand.
AAGTTCCAAAACTGGACATAACGCGAATAGATTGTAGGTTATGTGACGTCAAAATAACAGATTTAGGTACTTTTAAGATTCATTTACAAGAAATACACGGTAAAAAGATATATAATGAAGCTCCCGAAAAGTTTTTACTCTATCGTTTGACGTGGAATAACTTAAAATGCGTGTTTTGTAGCGATTTATTTGAAGATTTCAACAATTTAAACACGCATATGGTCAGCCATTTTAGCAATTTCACATGTGACGTTTGTGGCATGTGCTTTTTAGAAAAGCCGCGGTTAGACGCCCATCTTAAGCGCCATAAAGACTCCGAGAAACACACGTGTGAGATTTGCGGAAAAATATTCAAGTCTAACCACTATAAAGACATGCACGTAGATATTGTACACAGAAAAAAAAGTATAATTAGGTGTCCTAAATGCGATGAATGTTTTATGTCGTATGCGCTCAAAAATAGACACTTGACTGACGTTCACGGGCAGAAGCGGTCGTATCCATGCAACTTGTGCGATAAAGTGTACAACAGACAAAAAACGCTAACGGAACATCAAAGACGGAATCATCAAAAAGTCATGAAACATCAATGCCAGTATTGCGAACAGAAATTTTACCTACCCTCACGTTTAAAAGAGCATTTATCATCACATACAGGCGAAAGAAATTACCGGTGTGACCATTGTGAAAAAAGCTACCCTAGACTCAAATCCTTGCAATACCATATTAGGACGCATACAAATGACAGACGGTACAGGTGTCATATTTGCTCACAAGGTTTTATACAGAACGCAAGTCTGAAAGCGCATTTGAAAAATCACCATCCGGAATGCGAGGTGGATCCTTGCTTCTTTTAATCAATCAGCCTATGTCAGTCCACTGCTGGACGTAGGCCTCCCTAAGGGTACACAAAACACGATCACTCGTGGCCCTCAGCCAACCACTACCAGCGACCTTTTTCAGGTCATCAGTCCATCTGGCAGGGGGGCGTTCTACACTACGTTTATCACTTTGCATTGGTACTTTTAAAATATAAGCTAACTAGCTGCCGTTCCTGCATGTCGTAGGAAATGACTAAGGGACAAGGGGTATATGGAACCTATTGGGCGATGGGCTAACAACATGTTCAACCTTCAAGACATGCTAAAACAAAACTAAAAGAGTTAATTGTGTCCCTGTGGTTATGTCCACCCCGAAAAGATGGAAATATACATATATATAATATATGTATGTAAACAGTAATGAAATTCATAATCCTAAATGTAAGATTAAAAGTGAATGTACAGTCAGTGCTAAAAGTGCAGTCCCAGTAACTGTTTATAAGGTTTACGTTTATAAGAACAAAACACAATATTTAACATTTTAAAACTGGCGCCATACACATACGTTCGCGTGCTTCGAAATGAAAAATATTGTTTTTTTTTCTTATAAATGTAAACCTTATAAAAAGTTACTGGGACTGCACTTTTAGCGTTGAGCGTATGTTTTAAAGTATCTGTTTACACTGAAATGATGTGAATATATTGTGAACGTATGTAAACTTATAATCAATTTAGTGAAAATTTTATTTTGAAATATTGTTTTTAAGTTTTTGCTGTAAATAATATTTAAATTAATCATTTGTATATAATGACTTATTTAATTTATTAAGACTAGTGTAAATATATTAAATTTAATGAATGGCAATTAACTTAAATAATGAATAAAATATAAAATTTTCATAACAAAGTCTTATTATTATTTATTATTGTTTTTCCATACAAGAGTCCACTTATGCTTTTTGCTTTATCATCAATCATTTTACAATAACACTTCAGTAACGATGTGAAATAACCTTAAAAATGGTGAAATTAAACACCTTTGCTATATACTGCTAAAAACTTCACACTATTATTGAATTGATATTGAACTATGATTTCGTAAAAGTATTAGTGAGCTTTGGCCCCAGGTTAAGCGTAAATAGTACACTAACTAGCTGCCGTTCTTTCCAGCATGTCGTAGGAAGCGACTAAGGGACTAGGTAAAAGGAATCTATTAGATGATGCACTAGCAATCTGGCAACAATATTCCATAAGTCATCACAACCCCAATTGTTTGTGCTAAGAGTTACAAATATTTTATGTCTCAAAGATTCTAACCATTAAACCTTGTAGGGTAGTCAGGGGTGGAACGGGCCTGTTTTGCAGGGGTTTGCCCCACTATGCCAACTTGTTTGTACAGAATGCCTACCAGTTGTCGATAGCTCAGAAGTTGTTAGGTTTTTCAATAAAGCACACAAATCTGTGCTCTGAACTATCTAAAACTAAATTGTGTAATATAAAATAAATTAATGATTAATAACTAACGGGACTTATCACGTAAGTTTTTATATAATAAAGTTACCTTTTTTATTAACTAACATGTAGGCCGAGGGTTATTGATAAAACGTAGCAGTGAGGGTAGTCGGAGAAGAATTTGACAGGGTGCTGTGGTGAAGACGAAGAAATATGAAACGTCAGTTCTGCCCGTGACCTAGGCTACTGCAACTTAGGCGAAACGTCGGGTAAATAATAAAGGTAACTTTATTATATAAAAACTTATGTGATAAGTCCCGTTAGTTATTAATCATGAGTATAAATCGCGAATCTCTTAAAACTATATAATAAATTGTTTATATTGTAGTTCATGCTCCCATATTAGTAGTATTAAAACACGTCAATATCGTTCCATCTTTTTATTCAACAAATCAATGTACGCACAATCAATCAAATCCGCATCGTCCACTTGTAACTTACGTTGCAAGTCCTTAGCAATGTTTTGTCCGTCTTCCAACGATTGATGTTCTTTTAAAACTACTTCTAACTCCATAAAATTGCCTAGATTGAACACATTGTCTATGTGAATGCGCGTTTGGCCTACCATGTACAGCATTCTGTAATGGAAATAGTAAAAAAATTATCATTTTTATACATACATGTGTACATAGGTGATACACCAGAGAACTTGAATGGATGCAATCGGCCACTGACAGGAAGAAGTGGCATCATTTGGGGGAGGCCTATGTCCAACAGTGGATTCAGACAGGCTGATGATGATACATACATATACTCCTGAATTCTTGTGGGACGTAAAAAGAATGCTAAATAGCTACAGTTCTTCCTGGCATGTCATAGGAGGTCACTATGGAATCTATTTTCTTGGTATTTCTTCTCTGCATGATTTTAATTAGAAAATTTTATTAAACACCCCAAAAGGGATTAAAGGATGTGAATGTATATGTATGTGTACATACTTATCACTAATTTTACAGGAAAATATGATATCAAAACAGACAGACCAATATGTATAGAAAATACAACATAAACAGCAATTGATGTATTAAAACAAGTGGGTATGAGATGTATGAGTGTCAATGAAGCGAAAGTGGTCTGTCAGGATCGGAACAAATGGGGATCTGTGATCTCTGCCTACCCCTCTACAGGGAATCAGGCGTATCTGGGCCCTTACTCCACTAATTAACTTTGACAGCCACACAACTACATCGCTATAGCGATAATTCTGCATCTCGGCCGTAAAAGTGGCACTCTGCTAATATTTTGACAGCCACAATAGCGCATAATAGCGATAATAGCGAGTCAATGGCACTTCAGCAATGGCCACTTTATCGTAAACGTACGTAAGATAATGTTTTTATTGTCTATGGATATTGACGATACAACAATAATAGATTTAAAAAAGGCGCTGTTTGCGATAGCGCTTCAGTGCCAAATAATGCAGCCACTCAAAGTATAGAAATTATTGTCTATGTCAATTAATGCAATGTCAATTAATGATTTGATTTAACAGTTAAAAGTTTTAACTTTATAACGTAAACGTAACTAAAAACGTAACTGAAAAAATATTTTATGTTTTTTAATTGAAACTAAAACTACTAACTGAGTGTGTGAGTGTACATTAGATATTGACGATAGACAAAAAAAGCTGTCAAAACAATAGTAGAGTACCAAAATGAAGGCTATTGAACTAATATTGAGGCGCGTTTGATTAGTTGTATTTCGATAGCGCTTCAGTGGCCAAAATTTGTTAGTGGAGTGCGGAAAGTGTCAAATTACGGCCATTGAACTGCCACAATGTCGACACTGAAGTAATATTGTGGCCAATATGAATTAGTGGAGTAAGGGCCCTGTATATATGTATGTAAATCAAGTGGCTGTAGCCTAGTGGGCAAGACCTCTGACTTCTTATTAGAGGTCCTAGGTTTGAATCCCAGCTCTGGGATATACAAATGACGTGAAAAAATTCAATTATTAATAATTTACAGTCTAACGGTGAGGGAAAACATTGTGAGGAATCCTGGACATCCCTTGGGATTGGTAATAGCCAGTGCCTGTATACGGCGATACGGTTCACTACCTATCACATTGGGTGCTGTCAATCTAGTAAAACTTTTGTGATATAATTATTAATATAATTGGTCTACAAATAAGAAGATAACCTATAGTAATAAAAACAAAACAATAGTCTAGATGTCGCATATACCCTTACCTTTCTTTAATAACATCGCCGATAACACCTAATGATTTTCGTAATATACTATCGAGACATTTGCCATTTTCCTCAGTAAAATTCAATAGATCATAGTTGGACATCTTTGGCCCTGCCGTATCTTCTCTCTGGTACCTCACCAGCATAGCAGAAGAACCCATAAATCTCATTTTCAATCGACCCGAATCTGTTTTGTAAAATACATCATGTTGTCTTATTAAAATGCCGGGTGATTGACTCAGTTCGGCAGCTATAGCTTTTATCTTGTGGATGTTGTGTACTTTGGCTTTTATTTCCACGTTTCGCATTTTTACTTAGAAATTACATAAAGCAGTAATTAAATAAAACTATTCTCAAGTTTTTCGCACAAGTACAACCACAACACAAGAATGAATATAGAAAACAAACAATTACTTTTTATTATTTTGTTCATATAGACTGTAAGATACACATACAAGTACTTTTATTACAGAAAGGGATACTATATTTTAAGTGTTTACAGTATATTTGAATAATTTATTAGATACAGATTTCTAATATGTAACACTCGATAATTATATCAGATTCTTTAAATAGTACGTTTATTATTTAAAACCTAGCAAATGAAACCAATAACCAACAACCTCTCCGTGTAAACAATACTTTTATGTATATGGTATAAGGACGTGAAAAGTTATCAAAGTGTTTACAATACAAAGGCGTTATTCAGAACATTTGTAAATACCATCGATTTAGCTCAACTGTATTAAATTTAAAAAATAACTATGTCAAAGCTTTAACGCCATGAAACCTTCTAGCAGTAACGTTTTCATAGCTCCTGGCTTATTGCTGGACCAAAATCTATGTCGTTGCTGCCTCATAAATGGTTATTTTACGCCCTTAGATGAAGACTATGTAGGACCTAATAAAGGAAGAATAGTTGATATATTTCTAGATACTCTTGGCATTGAGGTATGTTATAATAGTTTTATACATATACACTTGTATTCGCGTCCTTTAATAACCCGTGAGGTGAACAGAACCTTAGAGACATGACATATCTGTAGCCACTTATAAATGGCAATTATAATTACATATTATAGCTACAGGTTGCTATCTCATCTATTTTGCTTATTTCTTCTACTTCCTTAATCTTTTCAGTCATCAACTAGGTTGTACCCTAAATACTATATTAATTTTATGTCCCACTACATTCAAGGTAAACTACTCTAAAACAAAAGGTTCTCAAGCCATCACCTAAGACAAATAACTCTGAAAATGTTCATTTAGTTCTTAAATGGATACATATATGTTAAAAGTGACCATCTGCCTAACACTTTGTACCCTACCATACTAAAATTGGAAGGATATACGATCCACAAAATGGATACATACATATGTAATGGACGAGTACATACAACCATTCTACGAGTACATACTCTACTGTTTATTAAAGCTCTGGTACCTAAAAAGGATGTTAACTAGCTGCCGTTCTTCCCACCATGTCATAAGAGGTGACTAAGGAACTAGGGATAAATGGAATCTATTGGGTGATTAGCTAGCAACCTGTCACGAACCCCAATGTACAGTCAGCGCTAAAAGTGCAGTCCCAGTAACTTTTTATAAGGTTTAAGTTTATAAGAACAAAAGACAATATTTATATTTTGAAACTGGCGCCACTATGCATTGTCATGGCCACTATACGAAATGTAAAAAAATGTCTTTTGTTATTATAAACGTAAACCTTATAAAATGTTACTGGGAATGCATTGAAAAAATAAACTGGCCCTTTTCACTTTTCCTTTTAAATATAGATTGTGTAGGACTTAAACTGTAAATGTCTCTATGAAACATCATATCTAAAATGAATAAAATGCACTATTACATACTTTTACAGCTTTCTAAACTGACTCCGAACGACCGAACATTTTCTATATGCGATATGTGCTACAAACAACTACAAGATGCGACACGCTTCAAACAGCAAGTCAGGGAGGGCGAACAGAAACTGCTCAAGTGTCTATTGGAAGGAAAGATACAAGGTAAGGATAAGATACGCTTCATGACTTGTGTATACATCCTCCGTGAGGTATGGGTTAGAAACCTGAATGGTAATCGTGAGGTTCCGGGGTTTAATTCCCGGTGGAGAAAGAGTTAAGAACTATGCTTTTCTACTGCTTTCCGGTCGGTCGTTGATTATAGATGCTATATATGTTATGTCTATGCATAATAAGTACGCGTATATATTTGTTAAATATATGTTGTGTAGTACCCTTAACACAAGTCACAAATGTACTTACCAAGGGGCTAGTTCAATTGGTGTAATAATGTCCAAATATTATTATTATTATACACACTCCCTCTTTTATTGTAGTGTAGTCAGAGGCTTGAGTTTCATTTTACAAGAAAACAGTACTTATCACGTATATTTTATAAACAATATAAAGTAAATAATTTGACGTAAATGTTTGGGGCTTGGCTCTGAATCAGTGGGTACAGGGTTCAAATCCGGCTTGAGTATGTACCAATGGAAATAAAGTTTAATGAATTTCGATGCACATTTTCGTAATAAAAATATATTTTACGAAATGCATTGAATACTACAGTGAGGGAAAACATCATAAGGAATCCTACTTGTTTTCTGAATATGTAATAGTTAGTGCTTGTAAATGGCGACATGGCTTACCACCTGTCACATTGAGTACTGTCTGGTAAACACTTAGGTTTGAGGTGGAAAAGACAAACAAACGTGTTCTCAACCATCAACCAACCATTGCGCGGTCGTCAGAGGTTCAGATTTGCATCTCTATAATTGTAAAGGTAGTAATTCTATGACCACCTCAAACCCACGTGTTGACCAGATAGTACTCAATGTGACAGGTGGTAAGCCATGTCGCCATTTACAAGCACTAACTATTACATATTCAGAAAACAAGTAGGATTCCTTATGATGTTTTCCCTCACTGTAGTATTCAATGCATTTCGTAAAATATATTTTTATTACGAAAATGTACATAGAAATTCATTAAACTTTTTATCCATTGGTACATGCTCAGGCGGGATTTGAACTCTGTACCCACTGATACAGAGTAAAAAAATAATGAATCAAAAATTGGTTAACAGGTCAAGATATGGACACTATAACAAAAGTTGATGTCAGTCAAATGTCAAAACAAACAAAAGACAAGACTAGGAATAATGAAGACAATTTCGAAATTAAAATTGAAGGTAAATGATTTTGTTTTACCGTTAGAAATAACTATAATTGTTTAGCGTGTATGACATGAAATGAAATGCTTTTTATTCAACATGAGGATCAGAAAATTACGTATTGAAAGTAAAAAACACATATTAACATGAAAAATTGTTTTTAAAATTGGAGAAACATAAATAATTAAATAAATCTCATTAAACTATTGGAAACTCTGCAGACGTTATTCAACACAAATACAGTTTAATAATCCATTACAACATGACTGCAGCTCTTCAGCACTCAATGAGGTATATGAGTGTCAGTGAAACAAAAGTGGTCTGTCAGTGGGACAAATGGGGATCCGTGATCTCTGCCTACCCCTCTACAGGGAATCAGGCGTGATGTGTATGTATGTATGCCTATGTTATGCTTTATTTATTCCAGTTGATGATTCGGACACTAAAACATACGTCGAAAAACATGAAATGTCAGTCAATAGAATAGCCGCCAAAGTGACTGACAGCTGTGGAGTTAAAAAGGAAAGTGAGTGATTCTTTTATGTTAAATATACATACACTATAAGTATTTTATATACATACATTGTAAACACCGTATGACCGTTTTGCTTCAATAATATAATATAAACTATTTTTGCTCTATTGAAACCATACATAATTTTTGGAAGGAAGTAACTTATCTTAGTATTTAAGACAGTATCTCAAACTTTGTCTTATGGTTGTGAAAGTTGGTTATCTACGCATTACTGCTACGCCGTCGAAGATTATTGACTTGTGGTTGTGTATTTATATTAAATAGGTACTTCTAAAATATTTATTTCAGAAGATGACAAGGACACTAAAACGAATACAGATGACAGCCAAACGTCAAAAGTGAAAACGAAAATGGGCGCCTTAGACGATCATTTGGAAATTAAGATTGAAAGTAAGTTAATATAAAATGAAATGATAATTCACGTCCTTTAATCCCTTTCAGGACGGATAGAACCTCAATCAATCAGCCTATGTCAGTCCACTGCTGGACGTAGGCCTCCCCAAGGGTACAAAACACGATCACTCGTGGCCCTCAGCCAACCACTACCAGAGACCTTTTTCAGGTCATCGGTCCATCTAGCAGGGGGGCGTCCTACACTACGTTTACTGATACGCGGTCGCCATTCGAGAACCACTTGGATAGAACCTCGGAGACACGATAATAACTAGTAGATCACTTTATAGCATGAATATTTGTGTTTTTATGTCATATGGAAGATTGTTGACAGGTTTCTAACCCATCACCCAATAGATTGCATTTACACATACTGACATACATACATATCACGTCTGATTCCCTGTAGAGGGGTAGGCAGAGATCACGGATCCCCATTAGTCCCGATACTGTCAGATTACTTTCGCTTCATTGACTCAAATACATCTTCTCATACACACTCGGCGGTTATATGTACTTCTAACGTCACCTTTTTTTAAATTAGCGTCTATCTGACTGTTGTATGTCTTATTAGGCCGGCACCTACGTAACCGCCCTGCCACTTCACTCATATATATTCCTTTTGACAATCTGCTATCATTCATCCGCATAACATGTCAAAACAATCATTTGATACACGCAGTGTGTACAAATAATTATCATTGACTCTCTATATGATATGTTTGTTGGACGACCTCCGTGGCGCGATTGGTTAAGCACCTGAACGCTAATCGTGAGGTCCCAACGATTCCTGGTGGAGGTAGTGTTAAGAACTACGCTTTTCTTCTGCTTTCCAGTCTGGTCGTTGATTAAATATGCTATATATGTATTTTTCTATGTATAATAATTATACATTTATTAAATATACGTTGACTAGTACCCTTAACACAAGTCTTAAATGAACTTACCAAGGGGCTAGTTCAATTGGTGTAATAGTGTCCTTCAGTATTATTATATACTACTAGTGACCCGCTCCGGGTTCGCACGGGTATAAAATATATAGCCTACTCCACTATTTAATGGATGTTATTATACATATAAACCTTCCTCTTGAATCACTCTATCTATTAAAAAAACCGCATCAAAATCCGTTGCGTAGTTTCAAAGATTTAAGCATACAAAGGGACATAGGGACAGAGAAAGCGACTTTGTTTTATACTATGTAGTGATTTTCTCACTATGTTTTATATTGCAGATGATAGTTCAGATCAATTCAGTGTGGGCCTGCAATCCGACGACAGCTACCAGGAGCCGTACATCGTGGAGGTGGAGAGGAAGAGAGTGGGTAGAAGAAAGAAGACGGGAGAACGGAAGCGCGGGAGACCGTCTAGTGAGTAGAAGAGAAATATGGTCAAAATAGAGAAGCATGTAAGAAGGTTAATGAGTGTGAGTGAAGCAAGAGATTTGTCACCCGTTCCAGGTGGCGATCGATAGCCTCTGCCTATGCCTTTGGGGATGTAGAGGCGTGAATGTTTCTATGAATATATATATATATATATATGTTTATATGGTCAAGGACTAGTTTGTAAATTTGCAGTCACTACCGGTGAGGGAAACCTGTCTATCCCTCGGGATAGTAATACTCAGTGCCAGTATTCGGCGATACGCTTCATGACCCATCACGCTGTCTATCAAGTGAAACGCGGGCTTCGAGTGGCTCATTCCTAACATGGCTTCATAATTTGAAGAAATATTTGGTCTCCAATATTCCATCACGAGAGTTATAGAAAATGTGTGTATTTGTTTAAACATTTCATATTATTTATTTGTTTCCAGAAAAAGATAAGGACGTTATGTCAAAAAAGAGGACGAAAAAAGAAGAAGATAAGGACACTAAATCGGGCAAGAGGACGCACCAAGACGATAAATGTAAGTGAAAAATGTATTTTATTATGTTTAATGAGATCTTTTATTGTTAAATTCTAATTGCACTGATATTTCTTATTTTTAGGCACTAGGGGTTAATTAAATTTGTTGGGCGATGGGCTAGCAACATGTCACCAATGTACCGTCACTAATGTTACGAAATATCAACCCCAATATTCATGCTAAAAAGTGACTTAGGAGATATCGTATCTCCGAAATACTGTAAATACTGTCCACTTCGAATGATATTAATATACGTCATACACATCACGCCTGATTCCCTGTAGAAGGATAGACAGAGATCGCGGATCCCCATTTGTCCCTCTGGCAGACCACTTTCGCTTCATTGACAATCACACATCTTCTCATACACTTTCGGCGGTTATAGCAACTTATAACGTCACCCTTTTCAATATGGCGTCTATCTGACTGCCGTATGTCTATTGGGCCGGCCCCTACATAACCGCACTTCCACTTCACACACCTATATATCTAATTTCACACCATTACTGAAGAAAGATAGAACTGCTATTTTACAAAACGCATTAGTGGTCTTGGAACGCAGGTCCCTTAATCCAGTTTGAAGTGGATTTGAATTTGTAATTGAATCTATTGGGCGATAGGCTAGTAACCCGTAACCCATCAAACGTCAATCAATCAATCAGCCTATGTCAGTCCACTGCTAGACGTAGGCCTCCCCAAGGGTACACAAAACACGATCACTCGTGGCCCTCAGCCAACCACTACCAGCGACCTTTTTCAGGTCATCGGTCCACCTAGCAGAGGGCGTCCTAAACAACGTTTACCGAGACGTTTTTACTGATGAATATTCATGCTTAAAAGTGACCTAAGAGATATTATCGTGTCTCCCAGGTTTTATTAACCCCGAAAGGGATTAAAGGACGTGTATGTATATTTTTATGTTTCACTGTAATATTATTATGTCTATTTTCTCCACAGATATACTAAAACCGATCGCCGAATCGGACTTCGAAAGGATAGGTCTGAAATTTAAGTGCAAATGCTGTGACAAAATATACACCCACTTTAGTTCGTTACGCTTCCATCTGTCCCAATATAAATGCGATGTTTGCGATGAAATATTCAAAACCCTACCTCCGTTAATACGCCATAAATATGAAATACACAACATAGATTGCAGACAAAAATGCCTAGCGTGTCCCGACGCGTATTTCATGTCGAAACAAACTTTAAGAATGCATATGCGACATTACCATAAACTAGGGGGTACTTTTAAATGTGACCAATGTGATTTCGAAACGTCAGGTAGGGCGTATTTACAGCACCATCTAGTGATTCATGAAAAGAGGAAGGATTTTATATGTCAGTATTGTAAGAAGGCGTTTCCGAGGAAACGCGCGATGCGGCTGCATGAAAGAATACATACGGGCGTCAAGACTAAGGTTTGTAGTGTTTGTGGGCAGGCGTTTGTGCAGAAGGCTAGTCTGAACTACCATATGGCGAAACATCATCCTAATGTCAATTTGTAACTGACGGTTGAGGATTAATTGACGTAAGTTTTCCTAAATAATTTGTTAAACTGACATGTAAATATAATCGTAATGTCAAATTGTAACTGACGTACAAGTTTTGATAGGTAGCTGTCAAATATAGCTCGCGAATGATATGTAAATAAATAAATAATATAATAGCTTTGTTTCCATGGTGGTTTGTTGTCAACGATAAGTCAGACGATGTAAATGTTTGAATTGATATATTGTCAGTGTCAATTTACACACCTGTCTAAACGGTGACACAGTTGTAAAATTAATACCCTGGCGGTTTTAATATATAATATTTACATCGTATTACATGAGACACTACCATAAACTAGGGGGTACCTATAAATGTGACCAATGTGATTTCGAAACGTCAGGTAGGGCGTATTTACAGCACCATCTAGTGATTCATGAAAAGAGGAAGGATTTTATATGTCAGTATTGTAAGAAGGCGTTTCCGAGGAAACGCGCGATGCGGCTGCATGAAAGAATACATACGGGCGTCAAGACTAAGGTTTGTAGCGTTTGTGGGCAAGCGTTTGTGCAGAAGGCTAGTCTGAACTACCATATGGCGAAACATCATCCTAATGTCAATTTGTAACTGATGTTAGAGGATTAACTGACGTAAGTTTTGGTAAAAATTGGATGTTAATATATTCTAACTGACATGTAAATATAATTGTAATGTCATTTGTAACTGATAGTTATAGTTTAAACTGAAATAAACTTTCCTTAAATTAAATCACACTTTTACACTAACAAGAAAATATCAACGTAATGTTAAATTGCAACTAATTTGTAATTAAGTCCAATATGCCATAAGCCATAAGTATTAATAAAGTCATAAATGTCACATTTGTCAATTCACTGACAATTGTGTAGCATCGGATGCAGTTTCAAGAACAGAAAACATTTTTAGTTGTCTTTAGTAGATGCTATATAGCTAGTTTTCTCGATAAAAATCACCCCCTTATTGTATTTCATAAGTCGTTTTTATTAAAGCAAAAGCGTCTAAGATTTTATATATTCTATCAGATAGCACGGATTATATGTTTGAGACAGGGACCAAACGAAAAATATGCTGTAATTGTAAAGTAGCTTTATTTCTTAATTTTGTCAGTGTCTCGTAAGAAATCTCTAGGTGAAAATTGAATCTTTTAGGCTATATGCTAGCAACCTGTTATCATTAAGCCCCGAATTCATGGTAAACATTTGTTTAGCAACAATGTTGAACAAGCGTGTTGCAGAGTTGCTGGCAACATGTTGCTTACATCACTGTGTACTACAGAGTTGGCAGCAACATGTGACAAGCTCTCGGTAAATGAGCGTGTATGCAACAGTTTATAAACATCGCAGTAGTGTGTAAAATATAAAATTATTCTTCTATTCTACGTTGTCGGCAACATTTTAACACAGGCTGGCGTGTGGACAGCCCATATTGATTTAAACAATGTTTCCGGCAGCATCATCAATAATGTTGATCAATTGTTGCTAAACTTCTGTTCGCCATGAATACGGCGCTTTATTCTTTATTAAGATTGATCAGGAATTATTGTGTTGTGTGTAATATTTGATAAGTTTCTGAAAATGAATCATAATTACTAAACAAATCAGTGAGGAAAAACAACCTTTTTTAATTCTTTAATAAGGCATTCATCACTAATGTTATGTCGGCCTAAGTTCAAACACTAATGTCGTGGCATTTGCACTTCTTGTTATTCCATCACCATGGTTACACCAACGCCGCCAGCCGCTACAACCGAAGAAAAACGAAGTTGAAGCTGCAATTCTGCTCTTCCTTGTTCTTCGGTGCGTTCCAGTTGAGGATCCAAATATAATCCCAAACATATTTAGCCAGTTTGGCAGCATAATTGACTAAATATTCTGCCGAAAATAATTATTTATATTTTCAACTTTCACTGAGTTGCTGACTTTGTTGACGAACCATAGACGACTGAACCTTTATTTATTTATACTTAATTTGATTAGTAATCATAACACAAAGTAATATGAAGTTTCGTTGTAATGATTAATTATTATGTAAGATTATTTTACACTCATCTCATCATATGTACATAGTCTGAAGAACAGAAGAGCATGTATGAGAAGGTAATGGGTGTGAGTGAAGCAAGAGAGATTTTTCACTCGTTTCAGGTGGCGATCGATAGTCTCTGCCGGTCCTGTTTGGGATATGGAAGCTTGAATATATGTATGTATGTATTTTAGGTCTGTCTTAAGATAGATAGATAACAAAAAGTATATGTAAGTTAAGTCGGCTAAGAAAAAACTAACCTAACTTTTGTATGTTCTATGGTTTTTTATCTAATGTTTGTTATAAATAGTTAATTATTTTAAATTAGTTTTTAGTATGTACATATGATGTAAATAAATAAATTATTGTGGAAAATTAAATTTGTGTTTAAATTATTCATATTATGTTTGATTCTTAATGAATTTCTATGTACATTTTCGTAATAAAAACACATTTACGAAATGCATCAAATTATACGGTGAGTGTAAACATCGTGAGGAAACCTACCTGTTAGTCGAACAGGTAATATTTAGTGCTTGTAAATGGCGATATGGCTGACCACCTGTCACATTGAGTAGGTACTGACTATCTGGTTAACACGTGGGTTCGAGGTGTCCATAGAATTACTACCTTCGCAATTGCGGAGATGAAAACCTGAACCTCTGACTAGCAAGGGTTAATGGTCGTGAATGCGTTTGTATTTTTGTTTTTTTTTATATATGTTTGATTTATATAACCAAACAGGTCTGGACTAATATTATACTTAATGTTTTTTTTTATTACCCCACTATGTACGAGACGATAAAACATAAGGTGGAAATAATATAAGTGGCTGTAGCCTCAGGGGGAAGACCTGACTTCTTTAGAGGTCCTAGGTTCGAATCCCGGCTCTGATATGTACATATAATGAAATTTAAATATGTACGTACGCAAACGCATTCACTTGATCGGTAAATCTCGTTGGTTAACATCCATGCGATCATAGTTTTAAGAAATTCGCGATTTATACTCATGATTAATAACTAACGGGACTTATCGCGTAAGTTTTTATATAATAAAGTTATCTCTATTAACCCGACGTTTCGGCTACGTTGCCGCAGCCATGGTCACGGGAATACTGACAATGAATATTTCTTTGCCTCCACCGCAGCGCCCTGTTAGATTCTTCTCCGACTACCCTCACTGCACTGCTACGTTTTTATTAATAACGGTAATTTTATTATATTAAAACATACGCGATAAGTCCCGTTAGTTATTAATCATCCATGCGATCGTTTGCCTTCAGTGTAAGTAACCACAATTACAAATATACATTGAAGTCCTTAAATCTCTTTCGAGGTGAAAAGAACCTCGACCATATAATATCTACTAGGTCACTTTTTAGCATTAACATTGGGGGTTGATTTATAGTTGATTTATTTATATGGTAGGCAGAGATCACGGATCCCCATTTGTCCCGATCCTGACAGACCTCTTTCGCTTCATTGACATTCATACATCTTCTCATACACTCTCGGCGGTTATAGGTACACCTAACGTCACCTTTTTTCAATATAGCGTCTATCTGACTGTTATATGTCTTATTAGGCCGGCCCCTACGTAACCGCCCTTCCACTTCACTCATATATATTCCTTTTACCAATCTGCTATCATTCATCCGCATAACATGTCCAAACCATCGAAGCATGCTCTTTTCAATCTTAGTCACTACATCTTCTTTCAAACCGCAACCTTCCCTTATCACACTATTTTTAATTCTATCATTCAATGTCACTCCTAACATGCTTCTCAGTGACCGCATTTCGACGGCATTGATTCTACCTTCATGCTTATTTAGCCATACCCAACTTTCACTATCATAAGTCAATGACATGATGATTTGGGTTGATTTACTAATATTATTTGTATGAATATTGGGTCCTGTGCTAGCTGGGACGTAAACAAAATGTTAACTAGCAGCTTTTAGGTGGCGACTAAGGGACTAGGGGTCAATACAATCTAGACAATGGGCTAGTAATCACACCAATATTCGATATCAATATCATGAAGAGCCGGAGTGATATGCTTAATGACAAATGGCCCGGAAGTGGTTAAGGATTATGAATGTTTGTTTGTAAACGTATCTTATATACAGGACATTAATAATAAAATCGTCTTATCGCAGTTATGCGGGAATATTTTTAGTTTATTATATTATGTATTATGACTACCAGTTTAAAATACATAAAATACTGGAATCCATTTAAATTATTACATCTCTTTCTTGAACGGTATAAGGCCTTTATAAAAAACATCTAAAGCCCTACGGTAGAAAGACTCTTATAACTCATGTTTACATACATCACAAAAAATTGGGCATAATATGATTAAAATTACTAAAATAACCCAATTTTATTTGCAAATATATATCATGTAGCATTATAATCACCATGGCTTTCATAGAAGAACCATATTTATGCCGGTGCTGTCATGCAAAGGGCAAGTTTTCCTCGTTGGACGAAATTATTGAAGAAAATACCATTGCTAATATTATTCTTGATACATTGGGCATTCAGGTTTGTTATTTTATTGTACATAAATTGTATTTGTCAGCTAGACTTGTTTATAGCGGTTTATGAATGGCTGTTAGGTCAAATAAGCTTGACAGGACCTATGAAATTTTACTTCATCTTATCTGCCTGCTTCTCAATGCAAAACGGATGGGATGTGTATGTATAAAACCTATGTCGATACTGACGTCTATAAAGTATTGCTTCTGAATATATCGCTAAGAACAGGGCCCATTCTCCACTAATTTGTACCAATTTTTGTAATGTGTGTTGTATTGTTGTGTTTGTGAATAAACGTTTTTCTATTTCTATTTAATTAACTTTGACAACCACACAACTGCATCGCTACTGTATTACTTCTGCTTCAGTGGTAACTCAAGTATAGAAATGTCAATAGTGGAGTACCAAATATAAGGCTATTGAACTGACGTTGACAGACGTTTCATTAGTGGAGTAGCTTTTTTGTACTTCAGACGCAGAAGTACTTAAATGTAGTTTGATAGCGCTTCAGTTGCCTAAATTTGTTAGTGGAGTGCCAAAAGTATCTAATTACGGCCACTATCTATACTATTAGGGAAGTAGAGGCATAAATCTTATCTCAGAGTAATTGTTTTGATTTAATAGTTTACAATGTTATGTCCACAATATAAGAAATTTATTTATAACCACAAACCAAATATAAAGAGGAGCCGGCGTAAGGAGTGTTTACCGTTACGCGGTGCGGAGGCCAAATGGCGTGTTTTAATTGGTGCTGAGTCTAAAAATAGTCCAAGAGCCAGTGAACCCTGGGAGTAACGGTCTTCCTGTAAGGTTAAAAATTTGCATACCTACAATTTATGGCATTCTAAAAGCAATAGCCATGACCTGGCAGGCGTCAGCCCTGCACGTCATCAACCCCTGTATTTTTTATACTGTTAGATAAATTAAATTTTAAAACTTGTTTCTGTAAGTTTGAAAATTTTATAGGATAAAGTTTATTTATTGTTCATCTTAAAAACAAAATGCCAGGCGATTTCAATAAGCAGAAGTACATGACAGGTGGACTTAGAAAAATGCACATTGATGAGGTAAAATAAACATTATCCTGTATGATTAAAACTTTTATATGTTTTTAAGTAACCGTCTTAGAATATATATGTGCAATGCCAGGCGGTGTTGACCAGCAGAAGACCTTGCCAGGCGATGGTACAGCTGCTAAGGGCGTGCGCGTGAGAGGTGTTGCGTGAATGCCTATAGTGCGAGTGAGACCGTTTATTTAATACGAAGGGACGTATACCTACTCTCGAGCAACCACGTTCAGAGAAGAATTTCGTATTAAATAAACGGTCTCACTCGCACTATAGGCATTCACGCAACACCTCTCACGCGCACGCCCTTAGCAGCTGTACCATCGCCTGGCAAGGTCTTATGCTGGTCAAAACCGCCTGGCATTGCACATATATATTCTAAGACGGTTACTTAAAAACATATAAAAGTTTTAATCATACAGGATAATGTTTATTTTACCTCATCAATGTGAATTTTCTAAGTCACCTGTCATGTACTTCTGCTTATTGAAATCGCCTGGCATTTTGTTTTAAGATGAACAATAAATAAACTTTATCCTATAAAATTTTCAAACTTACAGAAACAAGTTTAAAAATTTAATTTATCTAACAGTATAAAAAATACAGGGGTTGATGACGTGCAGGGCAGACGCCTGCCAGGTCATGGCTATTGCTTTTAGAATGCCATAAATTGTAGGTATGCAAATTTTTAACCTTACAGGAAGACCGTTACTCCCAGGGTTCACTGGCTCTCCAACTAAAATGTGTAGTAGTAAGAAGATACCTAAGTTTTGATTGGTTGTAATATCTCCCCTCCATCCTGCGTACCTCGTTTCACTTCGCGAATGCATGCTAGTTTCCATACAAATATTGCGTAAGGCCCACTCCTCTTATTAATTACTCCATGTTTATAACACATATGGTATAATTTATTTCAGTTACCAAAATTACCAATGTCACAACATATATTCAATGTTTGCCAAACTTGCATAAATAGGTTGCAAGATGCATCACAATTCAAGAAACAGATCAAAAAGTGTGAGAATGTTTTACTTCAGTATTTGCAAGATGGCAAACTACAGAGTAAGTAACTAACACATTGTATATAAGTAATACTATTAGGGGTAGGTCGCATAGAACTTATACAGATCAAATTTCGATATTCTTCTCAAGGCAGTGTGTATAGTTAAGAACAGAAGAGCATGTATGAGAAAGTTAATGGTGTGAGTGAATTAATAATAATAATATTTGAAAAATATTACACCAATTAAAATAGCTCCTTAGTAAGTTCATTTAAGACTTGTGTTAAGGGTACTAGTCAATGTATATTTAAGAAATATAATACATAGATTAATACAGATATAGCATATATAATCAACGACCAGACTGGAAAGAAGTAGAAAAGCGTAGGTCTTGCCTCCACCGGGAATTGAACCAGGGACCTCACGATTAGCGTTCTGGCAGCTAACCGATCGCGCCATGGAGGTTGTCTGCAGTGAAGCAAGATACATTTGTCACCCGTTCCAGGTGGCCTAATAGTCTCTGCCTACCCTGTTGGGGATGTAGAGGCGTTAATGTATGTATAAATAAATGGGCAAAAGAATGTGACAAATTTTTTATTATTCTATTTCTTAAAATTTGTTAAGGTAACACATTTTACACAACATAACAAAATAAATGGATCTTATGAATGTACGTATATTATATTTTACAGCTCATTCATTATATGACATTGGCGTTAAAATTGAGGTTTCAGAACATGATAGAAGTATTAATGATACTGGTAAGTCCATATCTTTATAATGTAAAGTGATAGAACAAAATTTTCCCACACTATAATATATAAGTTGATATATTTTTTATTACAGATGAACAAATAATGGTAAAGAAAGAATCCACAGTAAAGTCCACCACTACAGATGAATCGGAAACAAATTTTACAGGTATTACATTAGTTAGACGTATAACCGACGAGTGTGTATGAGGTGTATGGTGCCGTTGTAAAAAAAGGGCACAACTAATATTTAAAAAAAATGGTGTTATATATACATATTTAGATTTAAAAAAAAACGATGAGGGAAAACATCGTGAGGAAACCTGCCTATCTCTCAGGATAGATAATAGTCAGTGCCTATATACGGCGATACCGTTCACTACCTATCACGTTGGGTGCTTTCTATCTATCTACACGCGGGCATCGAATGACCCATACCTAACATGCCTTCGAGATTTCGGAGATGGGCATTCAAGCCTCTGACTACCCTGCCATAATAAAAAAGGGAGTGTGTATACACAAGTCGTGAAGCGTATGTTATGTTATTTAGAAAAAAGGCACATCTGCTCAATTTTTTGTAGAATTTTATCTTTATCATTCGGTATCATTAATTCGGTGATACCATAGGCATACAATAGGTTTCCACACTATGAAGCAGAATATGGTAAAAACTTTAATCCCAATTATCTCAGTTTGACAAAAATGATAGATGTGCTCTTCTCTCGTACGACGGCAAAATGAATGTCAGAAGCGAAAATGGTATGTCAGGATTTACTAACAAGGTATGGGTGATGGCCGTAAGGAAATGTGTGTGAAGTTTATGTGTGTATGAATTGTATGTTATGCTGAAGATACCCGTTTTCCTGCAACCTGTGAAGAATGGTAGCTAGTTTGGCTTAATTTTGACGACCTCCGTGGCGCGATTTGTTAGCTGCCAGGGCCCTTACTCTACTAATTCATTGTAGGCACAATATTACTTCAGTATCGATACTGTAATACTTCAGTGGCCGTGATTTGACACTTGTCACTCCACTAACAAATTTTGGCCACTGAGGCGCTATCGAACTACATCTGAAGTACTTCTGCGTCTGAAGTACAAAAAAGCTACTCCACTAACCAAACGTCAGTCAATGTCAGTTCAATAGCCTTATATTTGGTACTCCACTGTTGACATTTCTATACTTGAGTTACCACCGAAGCGCCACTGACTCGCTATTGAAGCACAACTGTATTACAATTTTGTC
The DNA here is from genome assembly GCA_030578115.1 of Leucoptera coffeella. Lineage (NCBI taxonomy): Eukaryota > Metazoa > Arthropoda > Insecta > Lepidoptera > Lyonetiidae > Leucoptera > Leucoptera coffeella. The sequence goes on from JAMBLF010001039.1 coordinate 44,997, forward strand.
ACAACTTGTGATAAAATATCAGCAGAGTGCCACTTTTACAGCCGAGACGCAGAAGTAACGCAGTTGTGTGGCTGTCAAAGATAATTAGTGGAGTAAAGGCCCTGAACGCTAATCGTGAGGTCCCGATTCCCGGTGGTGGCATAGTTAATAAGAACTACGCTTTTCTACTGCTTTCCGGTCTGGTCGTTCATTATACATGCTATATATATAATAAGGATATATTTCTTAAATATACTTTGACTAGTATCCTTAACACAAGTCTTAAATGTACTTACCAAGGGGCTAGTTCAATTGGTGTATTAATGTCCAAATATTATTATTATTATTTTAATTACTTACCTGAAATTGGCCTAAAATATAATTTAGAACAAAAAAAAGTATTTTAATTTGTGTAAATAGATTTAATTAGGCGATGGTTTCTCAAATGGCGACCGCGTCTCGGTAAACGTAGTGTAGGACGCCCCCTGCTAGATGAACCGATGACCAGAAAAAGGGCGCTGGTAGTGGTTGATTGAGGACAACGAGTGATCGTGTTTTGTGACGTACTCTTGGGGAGGCCTACGTCCAGCAGTGGACTGACATAGGCTGATTGATTGATTAGATAATTGTCAGCAATATTCAATGATAGAGCCATCACAGCGTTAATAGTTAGTAGTTGCTAAAAAGTGAGCTACGAGATATTATCGTGTCTGGGGTTCAGTACACCCCTAAAGGGTTAAAGGATGTGAATGTATATGTATGTTTATTTATGTTGTATATTTCAGATTTGCCAGATCCCATGAATATAGATAGTAAAATAGTAACTAGTAGTATTCCATTAAGTACTAAATATCTTCTACAAAAAGGAAGAGTGGGAAAGAGAAGATCTAGATCTCAAGTGGAAGAAGGAAGATGTATAAGTAAGTGAGTTTCATTAAAGGATGATGGGCGATTTGGTATAAGGTCTCAATCAAGATAAATTATACACCATTAAATAGGTCTTAGTGAGTAGGTAAAAAAATTATATTACGGCCAACCTCTAACATTTGTCCATTTCGAGATAATGTACAGTCAATGTACACATTGTATTGTACATTGACTGTACATTATCATCGATGTTGTAAGATTTATTTACGCTCAAAAAGGTAACAAAAGTCCTGTCTTAGACTGTATCTTTAGATTTACGATGACAAAAGTAGTTTTGCCCCTCCCTCGTACTGCACCGCACACCCTTGGACGCCTGCATAATACTTTGTTTTAATCTTCAAAACCTTCCCGTACATTTTGAGCCAAGAACGCAAAAATTACATATTTAGGTACAGTACTAGTGCATAATTATAAGACTTCGGCAAATCCACGACGAACGAGGTATCCCGAACGGTGCCGATGAATCTACCAATCATCGTCATTATGCAGTGACGTTTTATGACAGACCACTTCAAAAAGAAAGAGTTTTGAAGTGATCTGTCATAAAACGTCATTGAATAATTGCGATGATTGGTAGATTCATCGGCACCGTCCGGGATGCCGAGATTTGGCGAAGTCTTATAATTATGCACTAGAGATCCCGCCACATAAGGTGGCAGTTGGAGGCGTCGCCACAGTCGCGTAATTCAATGTTACCAGTAAACACGCCAAAACTAGCACTCACTGTGCCATACGGCTCGATACATTATAGGTTTCATTTGTAACGGTCTTTGGTTGCAGTGCTATAAACTCAAATAAAACAAATTAATATATCAAAGTCAAAATATGTTTATTAAACTATTTCAAACATGATTAATAATTAACGGGACTTATCCTTCTTATTATATATTACATATATTATGTGTTCCTTCACTCTGTCCGCAATAGACCGTTTAGTGTGTTCGACGTAGGATTTCCCACAGCTGCAATCAATCTTATACACACCCTTATATCTTATATCATGAGTATAAATCGCGAATCTCTTAAAACTATTATTTCAAACATGGCACTGAGCATTGTCTTTACATATTTTTTACCGAGGTTAGATCAGCGGAGACCCTAGCTTGGAGAAGAACTAACAAGAAACTCCGGAAATCAATTTATTATAATCACCCTTAACAAACATAAAAATTACAAAGAGTGGGCAAAAAACACAACGCTGGTAATACTAAATTTACCTTTCATACAAAATAACACGCAATGGCGGTAACGTCAAATTTAGTTCCAAGTTTGGCTACTGCCACCGTATGTGGCGGGATCTCTATATGTTTATTTACAACTGACATTTGTTATTATCAATTGTCAAACACACATACATCATCTCACAACTGTCAAGACATAAATATATCGTTAGAGTACCCGCCACATAAGGTGGCAGTTGGAGGCGTCGCCACAGTCGCGTAATCCAGTGTTGCCAGTAAACACGCCAAAACTAGCACTCACTGTGCCATACGGCTCGATACATTATATTGAGGTTTCATTTGTAACGATCTTTGGTTGCAGAGCTATAAACTCAAATAAAACAAATTAATATACCAAAGTCAAAAGTCAAAATATTTTTATTCAAAATAGGCCCTATCATAAGCTTTCTTTGAAAGTTATTTTATGATCTTAGTACAAATTAAAAAAACTATATATTGACAAAAGGAATATATATGAGTGAAGTGGAAGGGCGGTTACGTAGGGGCCGGCCTAATAAGACATATATGTAACAGTCAGATAGACGCTATATTGAAAGAAGGTGACGTTAGGAGTACCTATAACCGCCGAGAGTGTATTAGAGAATGTATGAATGTCAATGAAGCGAAAGTGGTCTGTCAGGATCGGGACAAATGGGGATCCGTGATCTCTGCCTACCCCTCTACAGGGAATCAGGCGTGATGTGTATGTATGTATGTAAAAAACCTATTTCAAACATGGCACTGAGCATTGTCTTTACATATTTTTACCGAGGTTAGTTCACCAACCATTTCGGCTGCTCAAGATGCCACGTCATGAAGACCACGACCGCTCTGATAAGAGCGTAACGATTGAGAAGAAGAAGTTCAGCGGAGACCCTTGGAGAAGAACTAACAAGAAACTCCAGAAATCAATTTATTATAATCACCCTTAACAAACATAAAAATTACAAAGAGTGGGCAAAAAACACAACGCTGGTAATACTAAATTTACCTTTCATACAAAATAACACGCAATGGCGGAAACGTCAAATTTAGTTCCAAGTTTGGCTACTGCCACCTTATGTGGCGGGTACTCTAAATATAATATAACTATAATGTAACGTGACATTATCGGCCTGCAATGTAAAGACCCATATATCACTTTGAACGTGGCCTTACTCAAAACGGACAACGAATATTGATAAGCGCCATGGTGGTCTTTAATGAACATGGATATACCTTCCCAAAAATATATAATTCATTCTGATTGAGCCCTATACCAGAGCCCATACATTTATGCCCATCATCCTTTACGAGTACATACATATGACTTTTCATTCTTATAGGTTTATTAAAGTCTTAAGTGACTATCACACTACTATGTCTTTAGATACTTAAAATCTATGTTCTAATATAAACATAACATAACATACGCTTCACGACTTGTGTATACACACTCCCTTTTTTATTATTGCGGGGTGATCAGAGGCTTGAGTGCCCATCTGAAATTTCGAAGGCATGTTAGGTATGAGCCACTGAAAGTCCGCGTTTCACTAGATAGACAGCACTCAACGTGATAAGTCGTGAACCGTCTCGCCGTATAATAAATAACAGGCATTTAATAAAACAGATGGTAATGCCGTCGCCGTTATACTGAATTTAGACTTTTAAAGTACATATACTTTTTTCACTTTGACGACCTCCGTGGCGCGATCGGTTAGCCGCATCAAAGCTAATCGTGAGGTCCCGGGTTCGATTCCCGGTGGAGGAACAGTTAAGAATTACGCTTTTCTACTGCTTTCCAGTCTGGTCGTTAATTATATATGCTATATATGTTTTTATCTATGCATGATAAGTATATATTTTTTAAATATACGTTGACTGTTACCCTTAACACAAGTCTTAAATATACTTACCAAGGGGCTAGTTCAAACGGTATATTGTGTTACCGAGCATAGTTAACTAATAATAATAATAATTAACTTTTAAAGAATAATTGATTCGTTGACAGAAAAAGAGAAGGACACTAAAAGAAGAAAACTGACCCAAAAAATTCTAAAGACGAAATCAATTGAAATGGAAGATAATAATGCCAATGACACGATCAGAATTGATACTGAAGTTAATTGTAAGTTTTATAAATAATCATGTCTAATAACTAGCTGCCGTTCTTTCCGGCATGTCGTAGGAGGTGACTAAGGACTACCTAACCTATAATTAATACCTTTTATTAATGTCATAACAATTTCGTTTTTAAAGCAAATGTCACCGAAAAGATATATATATATATATATATATATATATATATATATATATATATATATATATATATAAGTATTATTAGTGTGTGTGTGTATATACAAGGTTCTGTTCACTCCAAATGAGATTGAAAGACTTATATTATTTACAACAGATTTACGAGATCCCGTTAGTTCAGAAAATTCAGTTTCGTCAGATGAAGTGTTAAGAAGCGAAACGGTGGCGGAAGAAACGTTAGAATGGAGAGGAAGAAGGAAGATTGAAACGTTAGATGGAAGATCTATGAGTGAGTTTGTTTGTAATTTGTTCCATTTTAAAAGTGTTAGAGAACACTAAGAGACTAGGGGTGGATGTTATAATATTCTGTCCACCCCGAAAGGGATTAAAGATCATGTATACGTAAAGACACTGGAAATTAAAACTATAAACCTAAAGTAGAAATAAAAATTAAATTACATAGAAAATATCTTTATAGTCATCGCTGTCAGAGGTTGGTAGGGTTCCCAAGACACTGATAGCATTCCCCCTCTGAATAGCTTTGCTAATTCTCTGAGAGATAATGCTCCATTATATAGGTAAATGTTGTTTGGTGTATTTTCAGAACAAGATAAGGCCACTTTTAAGCATAAGGACAGTAACGGCGCTAAAAAATCGGATTTCGGAATGAACTGTAAGTATTACTAACGTATATTATTATAAATAACATACGCTTCACGACTTGTGTATACAATAATTTATTATGGCGGGGTATTTAATGGCTTGAGTGCCCATATCCGAAATTTCGAAGGCATGTTAGGTATGGGTCACTTAAATCCGCGTTTGCAGCCACTGGTTTACCTATCCCGAGGGATGAGCAGGTTTCCTCACGATGTTTTCCCTCACCGTTAGCGACTGTCAATTGTATATGGAAATGGAAATCTCATTTTTAAATTCAATATTGTTTTATTATACCACATACCATATAAAGATCGCAATGAATTAACAATCACAAATGCGGGTAGTCTAACAAAACAATGCGATTCATTCTGAACAGCGTAGACCTATTCGAGGCGAACCTGTATTGTAGGCCACGCCCACTTAACTTCTTTAAACATATTAAAAACTTATTATTATGAAATATTCACAGCAATACAAAAAGAAAAATTAATTAATTAGTAAACTCTGAAACAGCAAATTTAGAGTAATTTTGAATTGAAATACTACCTGAAACAACCTGTATACGGCGATACTGTTCATTACCTATCACGTTGGATGCTGTCTATCAAGCGAAACGCGGGCTTCTAGTGACCCATACCTAACATGCCTTCGAAATTTCGGAGATGGACACTCAAGCCTCCGACTAACCCGCCACAATAAAAAGGGAGTGTGTATATACAAGTCGTGAAGCGTATGTATGTATGTTTTCATTCTAAAACACAATTTTTTCATCCACAGATAAAATAAAGAAAATGAAAAAGGGTGACTACGTAAAAATAGGTGACACTTTTAAATGCAAATGCTGTGGTGAAGTGTATAAAACTTATACCTCGTTACGCGTACATTTGACTCAATATATGTGCGACGTATGCAAAGCTATATTTCCCTATATTCACAGATTAATTCGACATAAATTTGAAATTCACAACATAGATTGTAGGTTAGAATGCCAGGCCTGTACTAGTGTCAAATTTTTCTCCAAAAGTCAGCTGTCAAAGCATAAAAGGTACTATCACATGTTAGGGACAGTTTTTAAGTGTGATCTTTGTGATTATGAAACGTTTAATAACGAGAATCTGCATAAACATAAGGTAAAGCATAAGAAATCGAAAGATTGGGAGTGTAAATATTGTAAGAAAAGTTTTAGGAGAAAAACTAACTTGGCGATGCACGAAAAAATACATACGGGTGAAAAGAATAAGGTTTGTGATGTGTGTTCGCAGGCGTTTGTGCAAAAAGCTAGTCTGAACTACCATATGGCTAAATACCATCCGAATGTTAACTTTTAGATGTGTTTTTTGAGGTTATGTAAGCATTTTTTTAAAATGCGGACTCCGTTTTGAGAAATATTGAAAGAAAGTGTCATTGGAAGTACATATAACCGCCGAGTGTGTATGAGGAGGTATATTAGACCTAACATGCCTTTGAAATGCACCGAATTATACGGTGAGGGAAAACATCGTAAGGAAACCTAGCTGTTCGTCGAACAGGTAATAGTTAGTGCTTGTAAATGGCGACATGGCTTACCACCTGTCACATTGAGTATCGACTTGGTCAACACGTGGGTTCGAGGTGGCTATAGAATTACTACCTTCGCAATTGCGGAGATGGACACCTGAACCTCTGACTACCCCGCAAGGGTAAGTGGTCGTGAATGCGTTTAGCTTTTGTCTTCGAAAAATTCGGATAGGCACTCAAGCCTCTGACTACTTCACAATAAAAAAGGGAGTATGTATACACAAGTCTTGAAGCGTATTTGTATGGGAACAGAAGAGCATGTATGAGAAGGTTAATGGGTGTTCCCGTTCCAGGTGGCCTAATAGTATCTGCCTATCCCATTGGGGACGTAGAGCCGTGAATATGTGTATAAGGCGGTGTATGAGTGTCACGATCGGTACAGATGGGGATCCGTGATCATTGCCTACCCCCCTACAGGGAATCGGGCGTGATGTGTATGTATGGATAAATAATAATGCATACACGTCGGGTGTACGCAACGTGAAGAATAAAAGAGCTCCTCATACACTCTCGGTGCATAATTTATTAATATATAAATTAGATATAATATTTTGTATTGTAAATATAATTAAATCATGTTAATACTGTATATTGTGAATAAAATATTTTTTCAGAATTATTGTATTTTAATTCCTGACTTAAAACACGTTTAAATTAAAATAGTATACAATATTCACGAATTAAAATATAATCACATAATTCCATTGTTAAAAACTATAATACATACATAATACATTCAGAAACGCTCATCAAAAAGTCGTGAAGCGGCTGTAGCCCAGTGGGTAAGACCTCTGACTTCTTATGAGAAAGATCCTAGGTTCGAATCCTGGCTCTGGCATGTACCAATGAATGAAATTTCAAAATGTGTTTTTCATTTAAGTACATAATTTACTAGTCGCTAACAGTGAGGAAAAATATCGTGGGGAAACCTACCAGTGCCTATATATGGCGATACGGTTCAATAACTATCACGTTGGGTGTTGTCTATCTAAAACGCGGGCTTAGTGACCCATACCTAACATGCCTTCGAAATTTCGGAGATGGGCATTCAAGCCTCTGACTACACCGCCACAATAAAAAAGGGAGTGTATAATACAAGTCTGTGAAGCGTATGTATGTACAAACATACATTGACTTCATTTTATCCCTTTTGGGATAGACCAACGCCGGAGACACTTTAATATCTCCCAAGTCACTTTTTAACATGAGTATTAGGCTGTGTTCAGACGTGCGCGTTTTGTGCGCGTTTTCTGCGCGCGCGGATTCAGCGCGCGCAGAAAACGTTAGCGTTTGGGAAAACACGCATACATACATACGCTTCACAGACTTGTATTATACACTCCCTTTTTTAGGGTTGCGATGTTATATACAACACTGGTGACAGTTTGCTAGCCTAATGCCAAATAGACTCCATCTACGTACCTTTAATACTACGGTGAAGGAAAACATAGTTAGGAAACCTACTTGTTCCACGAACAGGTATTAGTTAGTACTTGTAAATGGCGGCATGGCTTACCACATTGAGTACTGACTATCTGGTCAACACGTGGGTTCTAGGTGGCTATAGAATTACTACCTTCGCAATTGCGGAGATGAAAATTGTCTGTCTGTTCTGACTCCGCAGGGGCTAATAGTCGTGAGAGCGTTTGTCTTTTACCTACCCTTAGTCGCCTCCTACGACCAAGGAAGAACGGCAGCTAGTTAGTAATATTTATTCATTCCAGTTAGCACAGGACATATCGACGTTGTAAAAGCTATCTTGCTTATATGCCATTTCGCAACTTTACAGCAGAGCGATTCAAAGTTTTAAGAAGACGAAAAGAAATTGTAAAAAAATTAATTATTATTATAATTTCTAAAGTAGGGAGTTACGAAATTCTCGAAAATCAACCAAAAAAAGGGTTTTTACAATTTATTTTCGACCATTATTAACCAACCAGTGTGTATAAGGTTTATGAATGTAATTCAAGCGAAATTAGCTTGTAAGGAACGAGACTAATGGGTATTTGTAATAATTACCTGCCCTTCTATTGAAAAATGGGCGTAAATTATATGTAAGTTTTTAAAAGTACTGAGTATTTATATTAGGAATACGTAGTTTTCCATTCCTGTAGACGTGATGCATTTTGCTAAGTTTATTTTATATTTACGAAAACGAACGACATTGATATTTTGAAGACTTTATTTTCATGGGATCGTGTTCTGGTAAATATATACTTAAACCTAGGAATTATTATTTTGAGCCTAAGGTTGCAACCACTAAATTATACCGCAATAATTATTTTAATCGAAGTTTTCTTTACCATTCATTTTTCAGTACTTTATTTATTATTTGATTATTTTATTATTATTTGAAATAAAAAAAAATGTACAGTATAAGGACACTACAGATACATTGTCAATACAAATTCAACACAACACAATTTATTTTGTTGAAAATCTTTATAAATGATTTAAATACGATGGATTTTTAAATTAATATGTCCTATGTGATGTACCACATATTATGGCAGCTATAGAAAGTAATTTATGCCGTTGCTGCCATGCTAAAGGAGTGTTTAGTTCATTAGACGAAAAAATTGGAAATGATACCATTGCTCATATTATTCGAGAAACATTAAGTATTGAGGTTTGTTTTTACATTCTCTGTTATACTGTCTAGCCTTTACAGTAATTAGGAACACAGCGTTTACTTAAAAACATAATCTTTCCATATAAATAATCTTTATTAAACTCGAACATGAAACATTGGTTTAGCAGACTATCATACATACACTTATTCACGCTTCTACATACCTAAGAGCATAGACAGAGCCTATTAGGCTACCTGGAACGGGTGACAAATCTCTCTTGCTGCACTCACACCCATTAACCTTCTTATACATGCTCTTCTGTTCTTAAAGTACAGTTGATACTTAGAATACTATTAAATTAATAGAGCAGCACAAGATAAAATACATTTACAAAATGCATTGAATACTAGGTTGAGGGAAAACATCATGAGGAAATCTACCGGTAATAGTTAGTGCTTGTAAATGGCGACACGGCTTCCCACCTGTCACATTGGGTACTGATTATCTGGTCAAGATGTGGGTTTGAGGTAGAATTACTAGGTACCTCCGCAATTGCAGAGATGGACACCTGAAACTCTGACTACCCGCGATGGTTGTGAATGTGTTTGTCTTTTGTCAGCACAAGATGATTCTAAATTTTACTCTTTTCAGTTAACAAAGTTATTTATTACGGATCAGACTTACACGGTGTGTCCACGGTGCGTAGATAGACTACAAGATGCGTCGCAATTCAAGAAACAGATTCTGGAGTGCGAACGTAACTTGCTTACGTATTTGCAAAACGGTGAGATACAAGGTATGATTTTTGTACATAATTTTCATAAAAGTATACTTTACAGTATATCGTCGGTCGGAATCATTACCGGCACATTTAAAATTATGCTGTTTGTAGAAAATCAAGGTACAAGTTTTTAGGTACAACCATTTTAAATGATTATGTGGCGGTATAAGTTGTTTTTCTCAGATTAACAATTATGATAAGTTACAATAGTGACTCGGAACAAGTATTTAATTTTGTACCATTCTGCATACTTAGTCCAAAACACATGATTTTGGTGATGTTCCAGCATTAATTCTGATCTACGATATTTGCATTACGAAAATAGTGTCGTCATCACATCCCCACGATTTGACTAATGAGACGTGACAAGGTTGTCTGTTATTGGTCATGGCTTTTTTCTCATTTACTCACGTGTCATTGGCCAGTTTAACATCTGAATATCATTACAGCACTATTTACTTAATGCGAATAGCGTAAAGTCCCTTGCTAAAGTAGGATGTAAAAAGAATGCTAAATAACTCATAATATTTAATACACAATATTTATATAAATAATTTGAAACGCAATATTTTATGTAATATCTTGAGGAATAATAATTTTATTTGATAGCATAATATCAACAATTTTTCATATTAGTGCCATAAAAAATATAATCTTTCACAGTAATATATTTTATATATCAATCAATCAGCCTATGTCAGTCCACTGCTGGACGTAGGCCGCCCCAAGAGTACGCCACAAAACATGATCACTCGTGGCCCTCAGCCAACCACTACCAGCGACCTTTTTCAGGTCAATATATTATAGAATAAATTTATAGAAATTTATTTTATAGAAAAATGTTAAAATCAATGTATATTTTGACTACCGTTCAAGAATTAAAATGTTATTTTTCAGACAAATCAATACAAGAACATGATATTAAGTTAGAACCACCTGAAATTCCCAAAATCGGTAAGTCTTGTATATAACATGAGCATAATTTCTTTCAGGGTAGGCTAGCTAAAACACTGCAAGTAATTGATAGTTAATATTGGTCACTAGTGATATAATATTGGGTGTAGTGGAAGGGCGGTCACATAGAGGCCGACCCGATTGGACATATGACAGTCCGATAGACGCTATATTGAAAAAGGGTGACGTTAGGAGTACCTATAACCGCCAAATGTGTTAGAGGTGTACGAGAGTCAATGATAACTATAATAATATTTGGACTTTATTACACGAATTGAACTAGCCCCTTGGTAACTACATTTAAGACTAGTGTTAAGGATACTAGTAAACGTATATTTAAACAAATATATACTTATTATAAATAGAGAAATACATATTATAGCATATATAATCAACGACCAGACTGGAAAGCAGAAGAAAAGCGTAGTTCTTATCTCTACCTCCACCGGGAATCGAACCCGGGATCTCACGATTAGAAATTTAACACATCACGCCTGATCCCATGTAGAGGGGTAGGCAGAGATCACGGATCCCGATTTGTCCCGATCCTGGGAGACCACTTTTGCTTCATTGACACTCATACATCTTCTCATACACACTCGGCGGTTATAGGTATATTATAGGTCCTAACGTCACTTTTTTTCTATGTAGCGTCTATCTGACTGTTGTATGTCTTATTAAAAATATATATATATACTTATTATACATAGATAAATACATATATAGCACATATAATCAACAACCAGACTGGAAAGCAAAAGAAAAGCGTTGTTCTCAACTCTGCTTCCACCGGGAATCGAACCCGGGACCCCACGATTAGCGTTCAGGTGTCTAACCGATCGCGCCACGGAGGTCGTCATACATACATACATACATACATACACATCATAATCTTCTCATACACACTCGGCGGTTATAGATACTCCTAATGTCACCCTTTAACTTTTTTTAACTTTACGGTTCTAAGGTATACCATACCTAACATGCCTTCGAAATTTCGGAGATGGGCACTCAAGCCTCTGACTACCCCGCCCTAATAAAAAAAAGGGAGTGTGTCTACACAAGTCGTGAAGCGTATGTTTATGTATGTATGTTCTAAGGTATAAATATTGAATTCTTTTCTTAGCAGATGATATAGTGGTGAAAGTAGAAGCAGTGGCCGACATTATTGAGCCTGATCCAACGGAATTATTTATTGATAGTCCAGGTAAGTACATACATATATTTGTTACCGGCCAAACCCGATTTCAGGACAAACTAGTTACAACAAACTAACTTTACTGAACGCTATATAAATATATATATATATAATATACATATATCGACACCTAACGGCGCACTTGTCCTAAACGCCATTTAGCATTTACAGGAGAGAGGTTTAAAGTTGAAAAAGTTGTGAAAAGCAAAAATATCCAAAATTTTGTACCGCCTTGACGCCAAAAAAGTCGTAATTTCGCCATGAAACCAACACCAATCGACGCAAGAAAAAATTTGAATCGAATTGTATATTTAACTCATTTTCGCCAAAAGTGGCGTTTAAGGTAAGGTGTCGATATAATTATATATGACAAACGCATGACCATTAACCCATGCCTTAGTCAGAGGTTCAGGTGTCCATCTCCGCAATTGCGAAGGTAGTAATTCTATGGACACCTCGAACCCACGTGTTGACCAGATAGTCAGTACTCAATGTGACAGGTGGTAAGCCATGTCGCCATTTACAAGCACTAACTATTACCTGTATACATATGATTAATAACTAACAGGACTTATCGCGTAAGTTTTTATATAATAAAGTTACCTTTATTAGTTCTGCCCGTGACCATGGCTGCTGCAACGTAGCCGAAACGTCGGGTTAATAAAGGTAACTTTATTATATAAAAACTTTCGCGATAAGTCCCGTTAGTTATTAATCATGAGTATAAATCGCGAATCGCTTGAAACTATACCTGTATATGACTATGAAATACATATTCATTCACGTCCTTTAATCCCTTTCGGGGTGGACAAAACCTCGGAGATTTAGTATCTCCTAGGTCATATTCAACATAAATATTGGGGTTGCGATATAATAATGTAACATTGGTGATCGCCCAATAGATTCCATTTACCCCTAGTCCCTTAGTCGCCTCCTACGACATGCCGGGAAGAACGGCAGCTAGTTAGCATTCCAATTACGTCCCAGACTAACACGAATTAAGAAGGCCCAGATTCCGTCACTTCAGACCTGTCAATATCGTCACGAGAAGAACTGTTACCATTGAAAATAGAAGAGTTGAAGAAAAAGGGAGTTAGGAGAAGATCCGGCAGAGTGAAAGCGGAAGATAGAAGATCTATAAGTGAGTGGGATTTTCATACATACATACAACTTCACGACTTGTGTATACACACTCCCTTTTTTATTATGGCGTGGTAGTCAGAGGCTTGAATGCCCATCTCCGAAATTTCGAAGGCATGTTAGGTATGGGCCATTCGAAGCCCGCGTATCACTAGATAGACAGCACCCAACGTGATTGGTAGTGAACCGTATCAACGTATATAGACACTGACTATTACCTATCCTGAGGGATAGGCAGGTTTCCTCACAATGTTTTCCCTCGCCGTTAGCGACTGTAAATATGAGTGGGGGATTTTGTATTTATATATTTACGTGTCTTTTTATTGTAGCTAGTGTGTAAGTAGTGAAGAACAGAAGAGTATGTAAGAAGGTTAATGGATGTGAGTGAAGCAAGAGATTTGTCACCCGTTCCAGGTGGCCTAATAGTCTCTGCCTATCCCGTTAGGGACGTAGAGGCGTGAATATATGTATGTATTTGTTTATTGTAGGTGGACAAAACAAGATTTTAATAAGACAAACGCGTTCGCGACCATTAACCCTAACGGGGTAGTCAGAGGTTCGCGTGTCCACATCCACAATTGCGAAGGTAGTAATTCTATGGTTATCTTGAACACACGTGTTGACCAGATAGTCAGTACTCAATGTGACAGGTGGTAAGCCACGTTGCCATTTACAAGCACTGACTGTTTGTTATTCCGAGGATTAGGTATGATTCCTCACGATGTTTTACCTAACTGTAGTGTAGTGTGTTAATATATGTAAATAGAATGTACATACATTTAATTTCCATCGGTACATGCTCCGAAGTTTAAACCCTGTACCCACTGATACAGAGTCAAGCCCCAAACAACTGAGCTACGCCGAATAAGTTTATTTTTAAATTGTTATTATTATTTTTAATTCTTTAGTAAGCCATTCACCACTAAGGTTATGTCGGCTATTATTTATTTTAAAAAACTAAATTTTTCTTATAGAACAAGAGAAAGGCACTAAAAAGAGGAAATTGAATGAACGGGCTCCCAAACAGGATAGAGTCACTGATAATACAGGCAGAAGTGATCCAGAGGTTAATTGTAAGTATTATCAATCAATCAGCCTATGTCAGTCCACTGCTGGACGTAGGCCTCCCCAAGGGTACAAAACACGATCACTCGTGGCCCTCAGCCAACCACTACCAGCGACTTTCAGGTCATCCGTCCATCTAGCAGAGGGGCGTCCTACACTACGTTTACCGAGACGCGGCCGCCATTCGAGAACCGAAGTATTATATTGTCTATAAATTCCATTTGTAACCCTCCTTTTATCCATCCGCTCCATGTGCCCAAATCACTGTAACATACCTTTTTTCATGATTAATAACTAACGGGACTTATCGCGTATGTTTTTATACATATAATAAAGTTAGACTTAGTTTGATTCTGAGTCTGCCCGTGACCATGGCTGCTACAACGTAGCCGAAACATCGGGTTAATAAAGGTAATTTTATTATATAAAAACATACGCGATAAGTTCGGTTAGTTATTAATCATGTGTGTAAATCTCGTAAAACTATACCTTTTTTCGTCATTGCATCTGTCATATTACAAATTTTGAAGTTCATAGATAGATAGATTTTACGACATATCAGGGGCTCAAGTCTACTAATGCGTTGTAACAAAATCGTAGTTTAATATCACCTCAGTAACGGTGTGAAAGTGTAAGTGGAGTAGCAAAAGTTTTTAAATTCACAAATCAGGGCGACAAAAGTGTATAATTTAAAATTGAGAAATAAGACACTTTGGCTATTCCGCTTACAATTTTACATCGTTGCTGACATGATATTAAACTTTGATTTTGCATCATTAGTTAGCATCTGTTTACGTCTACGCATTATACTATTACTAGTGACACGCTCCGGCTTCGCACGGGTATAAAATATATAGCCTACCTCACTATTTAATGGATGTTATTATACATATAAACCTTCCTCATGAATCTATCTATTAAAAAAACCGCATCAAAATCCGTTGCGAAGTTTCAAAGATTTAAGCATACAAAGGGACATAGGGACAAAGATAGCGACTTTGTTTTATACTATGTAGTGATTAAATTATCTTTTATTAATTCTATTCACAGACAAGATAAACAAAATAAAAAAATCGGACTACGAAAAAGTGACTGACGGATACAAATGCAACGATTGTGGCGGCGTCTACAAAACTTACACTTCTTTACGTGTACATCTTACTAAATACATGTGCGATGTATGTAAAGAACTATTCCCTTATTTACCTCGATTGATACGACATAAATTCGAAGTACATAAAATAGATTGTCGATTAGAATGCAATGCCTGCAGTGGAGTGAAGTTTTTCGCGAAACGGCAGCTGTCAAAGCATATAAGATACTTTCATATGTTAGGAACGGTTTTAAATGTGATCTTTGTGATTATGAGACGTTTAATAACGAGAATTTGTACAAGCATAAGGTGAAACATAAGAAATCTAAGGATTGGGTTTGTAAGTATTGTAAAAAGGCGTTTTTAAGGAAAGGTAACTTGGTGATGCATGAAAAAATACATACAGGGGAGAAGAATAAGGTTTGTGATGTGTGTTCGCAGGCGTTTGTGCAAAAAGCTAGTTTGAACTACCATATGGCTAAATATCATCCTCATGTCAACTTTTAGGGGTTTTTTGAGGTTATGTTAGTACATTACATTGGTACAGTACATGTATTTTTTTTAATGGCATACCTCTTACAGAATACATACACATCACGCCTAATTCCTTGTAGAGGTAGGAGTCTCGGATCCCATTTGTCCCGATCCTGACAGACCACTTTTGCTTCATTGACACTCAAACACGTCCTCATACACACTCGGCGGTTATAGGTACTTCTAATATGTATTACCTTTTTTCAATATTGTGTCTATCTGACTCTCTTACCGATTATATTGAAGAAAAAAAAACGTTAAAATTACCTACGTTTAGAGGTTATGTACGTTTTTCTTTAAAAAGGCAGACCCCGTGTAGAAAATATAAAAGGCGTTGGAAGTACATATATCCAACGAGCGTGTATGCACACCAATGAAGCGAAAGTTGTTAGTTAGGATTGAGATAAATTTGAACTATCATATAGTTTGAACTACCATATGGCTAAATACCATCCTCATGTCAACTTTTAGGGGTGTTTTTTGAGGTTATGTAAGCATTTTCTTAAAAATGCAGACCCCGTTTAGAAAATATTGATAAGAAGTGACATAGGAAGTACATATAAACGAGTGTGAATTAATGTCAATGAAGCGATAGTTGTTCGTTAGGATCGTGACAAATTTGAATATACAGTGGGAACTACTATATGGCCAAATGTCATCCTCATGTAAATTTTTAGGGGTGTTTTTTGAAGTTATGTTAGTATTTTTTTTAAAAGGCAGATCCCATGTAGAAAATATTGGTAAAAAAACGTGGGAAGTAGGTACATATAATCAACGAGTATGTATGAATGTCAATGAAGTGAATATTGTTTGTTAGGATTGAGACAAATTTGAACTATCATACAGTTTGAACTACCATATGGCCAAATATCATCCTCATGTCAACTTTTAGATGTGTTTTTTGAGGTTATGTAAGCATTTTCCTAAAAATGCAGACCCCGTTTAGAAAATATTGATAGGAAATACATATTACCGTCGAGTGTAAATTAGTGTCAATGAAGCGAAAGTGGTTTATCAAAATAGAGACAAACACACTTGTATGATGTACTATTAATCGTGGTTCGTTAGAAGAAAGTATGAATCAAACTTGAGACCTTAGATACGTAAGAAATGTAAATAATTTGTAACATATTTTTTATATTTATAAAATATTATGTGTAAATAAAATTATTTTTATTGTACCAAGTCTTTTTAATTTACCTCATACTTACTTTTAACTACTACTACTACTTTACATACATACGTATACATTCACGTCCTTTAATTCCTTTCAGGGTGGACAGAACCTCGGAGACACGATAATATCTCCTAAGTCAGTTTTTAGTATGAAAATTCATTCAATGGGGTTGCAATGTTATTTGGGACATTAGTGCCAGGTTACTAGCCCGTCGCCCAATGGAATCCGTTGACCTCTAGTCCCTTAGTCGCCTAAACGGCAGCTTAACTCATTCGACGCCGCGCCATTTTTCAGCGTCTTACTAGTGGAGCCGCCATACAAACGGTCATGAACACGCGAGGCGTGTCCGCGGCTCTGCGACTAAGAAAAAATGAACACGCCACGCGTGTCCACTGGCTCTGCGACAAGTTTAATGTTTCTAAATACGTTAATAATACATTGTGGTAGTTTATTTCCTTAGTTCTGTTTGTGCAACGATAACTCTACCTGTATTGACAATATATTTTCAAATTTTAGTTTATCCCATACTGAACTTACTACTGACCACCATGGTCAGTTGGTGAAGTTTAAGTGTCACCGCGGTTTCCAGCCCAGGAATGTTACCTGTATTCCTGTCACAGGAGCCCGCTTGAGTAGTTTCAGGGAAAACATATTGAGACGGTTCCCTATGCAATTGAAAACCAATGCTCCAAATAATATGTATAGCTCATTTTTCAGTATTATTGATTCTGAATATAAAAAAATCTTTACATCAAAGAGTTATAAGATAACCGGTAGGAGGAATTTTTGTGATTGGGCCACTGGGGGTATAAAAATAAGTAGACAGCGGCTATATGAATTATATAAAGAAAGATCTTTTAATCATAGCCCTGAATTCAAAAATTACATAAGTAATTATTCAAAAATATTCAAAAAGGTTTGTGCTCAGGCCAAAAAATTGCACATACAAGGCAAGATAAAAAATGCCACAAATGTTGTCAAGGAAACTTGGAAAACAATTAAATTTGAAACTGGAAGGGATGTCTCTTACATAAAAGAACCTAAACTTATAGTAAATAATAAGGTAATTACAGACAATCAGAAGATATCTAATGTGTTTCAAAGTTATTTTTCCAAAATTCCTATCTCAATAACTGAGCCACTAGGATCTTGTTCAGAGAGTGCTAGATGTATATTAGAAAAGAATGTGCCAAAATGTGACAGTTGTTTTGGTTTCAGAGAAATCAGTACAATAGATGTCATCAAATGTTTTAAATCGCTCCAGAAAAAGAAAACGTCTGATCTGTGGGGCCATTCAGTAAAGGTTTATTCAGCCATTGTAGATTTAGTTGCACCTGAGTTGAACATTATATTTAATCAATGTATTAAATGCGGAGAGTTTCCTGATCAGATGAAATACGGTAAAATCATTCCATTATTTAAATCTGGTAGTACCACTGACCCTGCTAACTATCGTCCTATCTCAATACTACCAGCTTTTAGCAAAATATTTGAGAAACTTATTTTAAATCAATTACAAGTACATTTTAATAGTTATAATATTTTCAACAAGCAACAATTTGGCTTTACAAAGGGTCGATCAACAACAGATGCTGGGGTTGATCTTATGAAATATATATTTGGGTCCTGGGAGGAAGCAAAGGATACTCTGGGTGTCTTTTGCGATCTTTCTAAGGCGTTCGACTGCGTGGACCACAAAACTCTGATCATGAAGCTTAAACATTACGGTATAGGTGATAGGGCACTAGATCTGATTGTATGTTACCTGAGGGGAAGGATCCAGAGTGTTGAGTTCGGTGGAGCTCGATCGAGCGGCAGCTTGGCTGCTATGGGGGTTCCGCAGGGTTCCATTCTTGGGCCCTTCCTTTTCTTGGTCTATATTAATGATTTACCTTATTTAAGTCTGGGCCGTTGCCACATGGTGTTGTTTGCGGATGACACTTCAATATTATTTAAAGTTAGTAGAAGAAAAGACGAAACAGAAAGGATATGTAATGTGATTTCGGAGGTGGAGCAATGGTTTAGAATAAACAATCTTGCTTTTAATTGTAATAAGACTAAATGTGTAAGGTTTACTTTGCCTAATGTTAGGAGTTCAATTACTAGCATCGTAGTTAATAATGTGGCTCTAGATATTGTGGGGTCCACTACGTTCTTGGGACTCACAATGGACTCAAAATTAAAGTTTAGTGAGCACATCGGTGGTCTGGCGAAAAGGCTAAGTTCTGCTGCCTACGCCGTAAAAAAAATTAGACACCTGACTGACGTGGACACAGCGAGACTTGTGTATTTTGGTTATTTTCATAGCGTCATGTCATACGGGCTTCTTTTGTGGGGCAATTCTGCTGATATTAATTCAGTATTTGTGCTGCAGAAGAGAGCCATTCGCTCGATCTACCGTATGGGCCCTCGTGAGTCTTTAAGAGATATATTTAAGACAATAAATGTTCTGACTGTGGCTTCTCAATATATATATGACAACTTAGTCTATGTTAAAAAAAATATTAATGAATACAAACTTGTAAGAGAAATTCATAATTGTAACACACGCAATAAAAATAAATTGTATTATAGTGGCTCTAGACTTAAAAGAATAAACGATTCGTTTATGGGCCTGGGCATAAAAATGTACAACAAACTTCCAGAGTCTATCAAGTCCTTACCTTTAGAAAAATTTAAAGTTGGCACTAAAGCGATGCTGATGGAGAAGGGCTACTACACCGTTAAAGACTATATAAATGATGTTTTGTGACGTTTCGTTTTTGTGTGATCATGGCTTCACGTTCCGGTTCTTATTGGGACTCTCCTTAAATTTGTTATGATACACTATTTGTTGGATGTGAAGCTTTGATCATGTTCAAATGAATTATGTATTTTTAAATTTAATGTACACATTGTCTGCAGAGTTTCTTGGCATTTCTTCTCTGCAGAGTTTGACTTTACGAAGTGCCATTAGTTTTAGTTTTATTAATCTAAATTGATTTATTTTAAGAATAATTTTTATGTTAATGACATATTTTTATGAAAAATGTTTTTTTTTTTTTTTTGACGTTCAATAAGTGATATCAATATCCTTATGTTGAATAAAAAGATTTTCATTTCATTTCATTTCATTTCATTTCAGAAAGAGATAAGGTTGTGGCAACAGTATAGTGATTTTAAACCAGGAATTATAGCGGAATATGGATATTTAGGTAAATAGGTAAATTAAATATGATGTGATTCTCAAACTTACTTATATATTATTAAATTTATAATATTTTTTGTTGTTTGTATAGTATATAAATTATTTACTCATCTATCGACTAAAATCACTCAGAAACATATTATTGTGTAAGTACTAATATTATAATAAACAAGCTAACGTAGTGAGTTTGATGGAAAGTTAAACAAACTTTTAGAACCTCTGGTCGCATACTCAAAGTGGACACGCGTAGCGTGTTCTTGGCATCACACAAGGTATTCGTTTTTAGTATAAACATAATTTCTTCCAAAGTAGAAACCACGTGAATATATGGTTATTCGTGTGGTAAATACCATGTACACAAATTCTTATTAAATTTTTTCATGTACTTTTCGAGATATAATCGAAAACTTATGGACACGCGAGGCGTGTCCGCGGCGTGGCGAGTAGAATTTTCATGGACACGCGAGGCTACTATTTGGGCTAAGGATTCACGAAGCGGTTGTGGGCCCGCGGTCTTTGTAGAGTACCGATATTTATGTACAAAATGAAAGCACATTTCACGACGCGTTTTACGCCCGCGGCCGTATCGGCGGGTGCGGTCTTGCTCATGGAGTAATGAATAAGAGGAGTGGGCCTTACGCAATGTTTGTATGGAAACTAGCGTGGCACTATGCGGGGTGAAACGAGGTACGTGGGATTGAGGGGAGATATTACAACCAAACACGGCATTTTGTGAGACAAAACATAGGTATCTTCTTTCTACTACACATTTTTAGACTCCGTAACAATTAAAACACGCCATTTGGACTCCGCGCCGCTTAACTGGGACCGCGCCTTACGCCGGGTCCTCTTTATATTTGGTTCGTGGTCCCACTGCCCCGGCGGGTTATAGCCACGCGCTTTACGATAGTTTGGCGGATGACCGCGTGATCACACAAAACTGCGCTCTTGTAGATAAGTTTTGAAAATAAACCTCCTTCCCGCAACCGCCGCGGGTAAAAACCGCTTCGTGAGTCCGTAGCCTTATCATTTACGTACATAATTTACAGTCTCTAACGGTGAGGGAAAACATCGTGAGAAAACCTGTCTTATCCTCGGGATAGGTAATAGCCAGTGCCTGTATACGGTGATACGGTTCACTACCTATCACGTTGGGAGCTGTCTTTCAAGTGAAACGGCTTTGAGTGGCTCATACATATTTTTGTCATATATAAACTTCATAACGCTTTCATATTATCTATATTATCCAACTTCCTATCACATTGAGTACTGACTATCTGGTCAACACGTGGGTTCGAGGTGGCTATAGAATTACTACCTTCTCAATTGCGGAGACGGGCATCTAAACCTCTTACTGCAACGCAAAGGCTAATTGGTCGTGAATGCGTTTGTCTTTTGACTGTATACGGCGACATCGTTTACCACCTGTCACGTTAGATACTGATTATCAGGTGACAAGTGGGTTTCGAAAGGCCAAACACCATCGAAATGAACTGTTATTGGTTGGCACTCGACATTTTGACTCCCCTGAAAAAACTTACGGTCGTAAATGTACATATATGTTCCTGGCGATAGTCAGAGGTTCGTATGTTAAGATACAACAAGTAGTAGGGAAAAGAAAACACAAAGAATTTGCTTTATAATGTCCTTTAATTCATATTAAATAATATCGATTATACATTTCCTTTAAAACGAGATCTAATGACAATTCCTTTTAGAAATAAAATCATATATTAAAATACTGTTTATATACAAGAATAAATTAATTCAATTTAAAAGTTCATTAATCGAGATCTAATACATTTTTTCTATATGTTACGATTATATATTAATTAATTTTATGTACAAAAATAAATAGATATATTAAAAAAAACTACTTAAATAATAAGATTGTCTAATTACATTACATAATCACGCATCCTTGTGACTACAAAAAGTGACGGTTGAAGTACAGTCAGCGTTAAAAGTGCAGTCCCAGTAACTTTTTATAAGGTTTAAGTTTATAAGAACAAAATACAATATTTTACATTTTAAAACTGGCGCCACTATGCATTGTCATGGCCACTTTACATTCGCGTGCTTCGAAACGAAAAATATTCTCTTTTGGTCTCATAAACATAAACCTTAAAAAGAGTTACTGGGACTGCACTTTTAGCGTTGTCTACCAATAACCGCCGAGTATGTATGAGGTTTTTATATCAATGAAGCGAAAGTTGTTTGCCCGAATCGAGAAATGGGGCTTCACGAACTTTATCTTACTTATCGTAGGTGATGTATATACATACATACACATCACGCCTGATTCCCTGTAGAGGAGTAGGCAGATATCACGGATCCCCATTTGTCTCGATCCTGACAGACCACTTTCGCTTCATTGACATTCATACATCCTCTCATACACTCTCGGCGGTTATAGGTACTCCTAACGTCACCTTTTTTCAATATAGCGTCTATCTGACTGTTATATGTCTTATTAGGCCGGCCCCTACGTAACCGCCCTTCCACTTCACTCATATTATATATTCCTTTTGTCAATCTGCTATCATTAATCCGCATAACATGTCCAAATCATCCAAATGTGTATGAGTAAAAAAGACCTACAGTTTCTTAGTATTTCATTCGTTATTTAATAAAACATTTATGAAATGCGTCGAATAATGAGGGAAAACATCGTGAGGAAACCTACCTGTTCCCCGAACAGGTAATAGTCAGTGCTTGTAAATGGCGACATGGCAACAACTGTCACATTGAGTACTGACTTGTTCAACACGTGGGTTCGAGGTGTCCATAGAATTACTACCTTCGCATTTGCGGAGATGGACACCTGAACCTCTGACTCTTATATACATATACATGTTATTATTATTTTGTGACATAATTATTATTATTTTTGACATTTTCATTTTATTTTATATATGACGATCATTGTAACTTTGGACATATGTTAATTGTATTTTATTTTTATGTGACATTGTTGCAATGTAATAAATAAATCTAAATCTGACTACCACGGGTTAATGGTCGTGAACGCGTTTGTCTTTCGTTATTTGTAAGATGCGTAAAGTTAGTCAAACACATTTATACCAAAATCTTGATGTATGTAATTGTAAACGTTTTGTATTGCGTATGTCAGTGTGAATCAAACATAGTGTGATAAGGGAAGGTTGCGGTTTGAAAGATGTAGTGACTAAGATTGAAAAGGGCATGCTTCAGTTTGCACATATGCGGATGAATGATAGCAGATTGACAAAAGGAATATATGTTAGTGAAGTGGAAGGGCGGTTATATAGGGGCCGAACCAATAAGACATATGTCAGTCAGATAGACGCCAAATTGAAAAAGGGTGACGTTAGAAGTACCTATAACCGCCGAGAGTGTATGAGAAGATGTATGAGTGTCAATGAAGCGAAAGTGCTCTGTCATTATCGGGATAAATAGGGATCTGTGATCTCTGCCTACCCTTCAAGGAATCATGATGTGTATGTATGTAATTGTAAACGTTTTATACTGTTTACGTTTTCAGTTAAACACGTCCAAACCAAACCCCTGATGTTGCGTTTTGAGATGGTTTTTCAAATTCCAATTTTGCGTGTAGGCCGCGTCACAAATATCGCATTTGTACTTCTTAGCTTCCGCGCCATGAGTCTTGACATGTTCCCTTAGCGTTTTGAGTCGCGGATAGTTCTTATCACACACCTCGCATCTATAGTTTCTCTCCCCGGTATGTGTTACCATATGGTCTTTCAAACGTGAGGGTAGGTAAAATTTTTGGTCACAAAAATCGCATTGGTGACGAAACACTTTAAGATGATTCCGCCTGTTATGTTCCATTAAGGTTTTTCGTCTATTATAAACCTTATCACATAACGTGCAGGGAAAAGTCCGTTTGTCACCGTGTGTTTCTATTAAGTGTTTGTTCCGTAACGCGTAAGATAGGAAACTAGCGTCGCATTTGTAGCAATTTACTGTTGCTTTCTTTTCGTGTACCGTTGCTATGTGTAGCGCGTGACTGTACTTCGATTTGAGCTTTTTACCGCATTGCGAACACGGAAATTCTGTTACCACCTTCTTGGAATGCAACCTCATGTGAGATAACAAAGAACTGCGTTCGACAAAACAAGCCCCGCACGAATCGCAAATGAAACTGCCAAAATGCACTGACATATGTTTCTTCAACATGTCAAAGTAGGGAAACGTCAAATCGCACTCCGTACACGTCAAACTGTCAAGTGTCAGTCGGAACTTCAAAAAGTCATTTTTGACGTTTAAAAATAGATTTTTTTTGTGCATTTCTACTAAATGCGTTTTCAAATCGTCTAAATTCGTTATTTTTGCGTCACATAACCTACAATCTATTCTCGTAATATCGATTTTTGGTAGTTTCTTGTTCTCTGTCATACTGACGAAGTTTGTAGGGTCATGTTTGTCTAAAGTATGAGACCTTAGTTCTGTAGGGTCCGTGAATTGGTCCTTGCAGTAGTAGCAATAGTAATTACTGACCCTATTGTGAAAAGGGACGATGTAGGAGCTGTTAATAATGATTTCTGCGTTGTGAAACGCTTCATTGTCGTCTTCTAAAGTTTGTTGTGCCTTTGGCGATTTCGGTTGCTTTTTTGGCTTTTTCTCTGAAAAAATAAAGAAATAACATTTGAAATATATAGAAATAAGCAGAGACTAAAGATCATGACAAATCTCTTGCTTCACTCACATCCATTAACCTTCTCATACATGCTCTTCATCACGTATACCCGCCTTGAGAATAATGTTTCCAATTTGATCTGTACACGGCCTACCCCTTCCAACTCTAGCTTCCACTATAGCTTTATAGATTCCTTTTGTAACTCACCTTAATTAAAATAATTGTATTTATGTACAGTCATCGCGAAAAGTGCAGTCCCAGTAACTTTTTACAAGGTTTACGTTTATAAGAACAAAAGACAATATTTTTCATTTCGAAGCACGCGAACGTATAGTGGCCATGGCAATGCATAGTGGCGCCAGTTTTAAAATGTCAAATATTGTCTTTTGTTCACATAAATGTAAACCTTATAAACATTTACTGGGACTGCACTTTTAGCGCTGACTAAACATATGAACATTTCATCATTTTTAATCATTGGCTGACCAAACTTTGATGTTAGACATAAACCCAATATTCATACTAAAAAGTGACCTAGGAGATGTTATATCTCGGAATATCTGTCACCCCCAAAAGAGATTTTAGGGAGATGGGTAGACATTTCCCCAAATAACAATTAAAATGAGGCTGCGAAATAACGGTGGAAACATGAGAACAGGAAGGAGAGAATGGAAACAGGAGAATCCTGTCACATCATATTTTATTGGCAACGGACATTTTGCCGTTATGCCACAAGATAAAAGATCGTGAATATATCTCACCTGTCTCTTTGCTCTTCCTAGGTTTTCTTTTAACACTAGCCTGCTTAGTACTTTTGCCTCTATCCTTCAGTTTAGGTCTCGTGACATTTCTAGGTTTTTCCTTAGTTTTAATATTAGTACTTTTAATATCATTTGTTGGTTCTGTAGTATCCATTTGGGTATCTGAAATAATATAATCTAATTTGATATGGTTTTTTTTGTTTCTTTACTAAGCCATTCACCACTAAGGTTATGTCGGCTCAAGTACAAACACTGATGCCGTGGCGTTTGCACTTGTTATTCAGTCGCCATGGTTATACCAACGCCGCCAGCTACAACCGAAGAAAAACGAAGACGAAATCTAATTCTTCTCCTCTTCCTAGTTCTTCGGTTCGTTCCAATTGAGGATCCAAATATAATCCCAAAGCAAACATATTTAGCCAATTTCACAATTGACTAAATATTCAGCCGAAAATAATTATTTGTATTTTCAACTTTCACTGAGCTGCTGACTTTGTTGACGAACCATCGACAACTGATTTTGACATGTTATGCGGATGAATGATAGCAGATAGACAAAAGGAATATATGTGAGTGAAGTGTAAGGGCGGTTACGTAGGCGCCTAATAAAACAGTCAGTTATACGCCATATTGAAATGGTGATGTTAGGAGTACCTATAACCGCCGAGAGTGTATGGAAGATTTATGAGTGTCAATGAAGCGAAAGTGGTCTGTCAGGATCGGGACAAATGGGGTTCCGTGATCTCTGCCTACCCCTCTACAGGGAATCAGGCGTGATGTGTATGTATGTATGAATAATTATGCAGTTTCTTACATACATACATATCAACACCTAACGGCGCACTTGGCGTAAACGCCATTTTTGGCGAAAATGAGATAAATATACAGTTCGATTAATTTTTTTAGTTTCATAGCGAAATGACGACTTTTTTGGCGTCTAGGCGGTAAACAATACATACACATCACGCCTGATTCCCTGTAGAGGGATAGGCAGAGATCACGGATCCCCATTATTATTCCCTAGATTAGATTTTATTTTAGAGATTAGATCCCAAATATTGGATATTTTTGCTTTTCACGACAACTTTTTCAACTTTAAACTTCTCTCCTGTAAATGCTAAATGGCGTTTAGGACAACTGCGCCGTTAGCTTTCGATATACATTCACGTCCTTTAATCCCTTTCGGGGTGGACAGAACCTCGGATTAATATCTCCTAGGTCACTGTTTAGCATAAATATTGGGGTTGTGATGTCATATGGAACATTGGTGACAGGTTGCTATCGCCTTTTTGGATAATAACATATTATGATTGGAAATTTTCGTCCTGACAAAGACAAAAAGACAAACGCGTTCACGACAATTAACCCTTGCGGGGTAGTCAGAGGTTCAGGTGTCTATCTCCGCAATTGCGAAGGTAGTAATTCTATAGCCACCTCGAACGCACGTGTTGACCAGATAGTTAGTACTCAATGTGTCAGGTGTTAAGCCATGTCGCCATTTACAAGCACTAACTATTACCTGTTCTGGGAACAGGTAGATTTTCTCACGATGTTTTCCGTCACCGCATTTCGTAAATGTACATATTTTATTACGAAAATGTACATAGAAATGCATAAAACTTAATTTCGATTGGTACATGCTCAAGCGGGATTTGAACCCTGTACCCATTGATACAGTCAAGCACCAAACAACTGAGCTACGTCTCTGGTATTATGTCAGTACTTTATGCGTTGCATACTTACCTTCGTAGTCATTGCCAGAGTCTATGGCTGGGCTGTCAATGTCATCTAAAGGCTCCAACTTTATTTCCAATGCTACGTTGCTATCTGTAAAATGGTTAATAATAAGAGTAATTCTTATAGTTAAAAACTATTCATTTTCTTGAATAATATTTACGTATTCGACGTAGCTCAGATGTTTGGGGCTTGGCTCTGTATCAGTGGGTACAGGGTTCAAATCGCGCTTGAGCATGTACCAATCGAAATGAAGTTTAAAGAATTTCTGTGTACATTTTCGTAATAAAAATACATTTACGAAATGCATCGAATTATAGTGAGGGAAAACATCTTGAACCTACCTGCCTGTTCCCTAAACAGGTAATAGTTAGTGCTTGTAACTGGCTTACCAACTGTCACATTGATTACTCATGTCTGGTCAGCACGTGGGTTCGAGTTGGCCATAGAATTACTACCTCCGCAATTGCGGAAATGGAAACCAGGGGCCTTAGTCCATGGATTAGTCCACTAATGGATTTTAGCACTAACGCAGTTTGATATCAGATCAGTAATAGTGTGAAGTTGGTAGTAAAAAAAAGTCGACAAAAGTGTCAAAAAAATTTGGGATTAATTAAATGTACTTCAGCTTAACCCTGGCATAATGCCACACTACGTACAAATATTGCTTAAGGCCTACTCCTCTTAGTAATTGCTCCAAGATTTACCCCGAGTTGACTCCTCTGACACGCCAGTGGCCTCACTCCACTAATGCATTTTAGGCACAATATTACTTTAGTAGTGATACAGTAATAAATATCAGCTCAGGCGGAGGATTGGCGTTGTGGGCTTTGGCCTGCAACATATGCTGAGCCTGGGCCCTTTCACAGTGACAGTGCAGTATCTTGTCATTTGCAATAGATGTAAATGTTTCTGTACCTGTGCCGTTTTTGTGAATAAAATTTTTTCTATTCTATTCTATTCTAAATACTTCAGTGGCTGCAATTTGACACTTTGGCACATTAAGAGTTGTGTCTAAAATGCATTAGTGGAGTAAGGCCCCGGGACGAATAGCAGCTATTTAGCATTCTTTTTACGTCCCAGCTAGTATAGGACATCATATATTTATCATTACTTACCTTTTTTACTCTTATATATTTTAATATTTTGCTTTCATTTTGAATATTGTATGTATGTTTATGTCATGTAAAATTATAAATCTACCCACTGTAAGCTGCCAGCTTAAAATCGGTGGCTTAGTAGAATCTTAAGGTTACGACAACTAGCTGTGTGATATCATATTTGAAATGTACTTTAATTGAATGAAATTTAACTTTATGTTGTGTATTATGTAATCCAGTTTTTAGACTATGAATTCTATTGTATGTAATTGATGTGGATGTCTCAATAAAGATATTATTATTACCATCTTTATTCTCTTCCATCTTATACTGTAGGAACAGCTGTTCAGATTGCAGCACTTGTGAACGGAACGCTGCTGCGTCTCGTAACCTCTGTACGCACATCGCACAGATCCCTCTGTCCTTGTCTTCTGAATCTAGGAATGATAGCTGGAATTAAATAGTAATAATATTTAAGACGGAGTAGTCAGAGGCTTGAGTGTAGGTATGAGTCATTTGAAACCCGCATATCTTTAGATAGACAGCACCCAACGTGATAGGTAGTGAACCATATCGCCGTATACTCATATAGTCACTGACTATTACCTATCCTGAGGGATAAGCAGGTTTCCTCACCGTTATGTTTTTTATTTAAGAATTGAACTAGCCCCTTGGTAAGTACATTTAAGACATGTGTTAAGGTAAATGCCAGTGCCTGTGTATGGTGGTATGGTTCGCTACCTATAAATTTGTTGCTGTCTGCACTGTTAGGTGCTATCTATCTAATGAAAAGTGGGCCTAACCTACCTACCTAACAAGCCTTTGAAATTTCAGAGAGACTGACAATAAAAAAGGATGTGTGTATACAAGTTGTGAAGTGTACGTAGTTTTAATTATATATAAATTTAAAGGTATGAGTGCATTTCTTTAACATGTTATATGTCTTTTTGTTAAGAAACTTAATGAATCTGCTTGGTACAGACTGTATGTTCAATGTTTCTGTAACCAGTTTTCTTTATTACCTGATTACACCAAATGGATTAACCGTTGTACAACTTATGTTTATTCTAACACCACATAATCATAGCTAAATATTATAATAGTTTAGAATCCTCTTGTTTTGCAATCAATAACAATTCATCTACTGTTTCAATACTTATACCTGCATTAAATACTAATAGTGTAGGTAAGGGAAGTAAATTAATTCTTTCATTCTTAATCCCGGATTTCACCCAGTATTTTTGGTGTCCACTTCTATATGTGAGCATCTGAACTACGTCTTGCATTATGCAAAATATAGAGCTTCATGATATTTTATTCTGATACACGGCAATTTACAAAAGTATGAATGTCAGTAAAACGAAAGTTATTTCCAGGATCAATAAAGATGAAAATACGGGCTTATTCTTAGAATAGTGATAGTAATATAAAGTTAAAAATAAAATATTTTTATTCAATATAAGCACAGTAATAGTACATTCATTGAACGTTGAAATATATTGAGTGGCCCTGGTTGTCTTACAACTATGACTCTACCGTATATATAAAAGAAGTTACTAACCACCAAACCGAAGCAATCCATCAACATATCACAATAAACTTCTTTATTTTCCAGCCAAATATATTCACTAGTTAACAGACGACATTTTTTAATAGATCTACAACACCGGCACAAACCAGGATTCAGGATTGAACCCTTGGCCTTCAAAGGTTCTTTTACGGACATTTTAATATACTTTTCACTTAACTTTCATTTATTATACTTGGATTATTCAATGAAATCAATAGAGATCCCGCCACATAAGGTGGCAGTTGGAGGCGTCGCCACAGTCGCGTAATTCAGTGTTACCAGTAAACACGCCAAAACTAGCACTCACTGTGCCATACGGCTCGATACATTATAGGTTTCATTTGTAACGGTCTTTGGTTGCAGAGCTATAAACTCAAATAAAACAAATTAATATATCAAAGTCAAAATATGTTTATTAAACTATTTCAAACATGATTAATAATTAACGGGACTTATCTTTCTTATTATATATTACATATATTATGTGTTCCTTCACTCTGTCCGCAATAGACCGTTTAGTGTGTTCGACGTAGGATTTCCCACAGCTGCAATCAATCTTATACACACCCTTATATCTTATATCATGAGTATAAATCGCGAATCTCTTAAAACTATTATTTCAAACATGGCACTGAGCATTGTCTTTACATATTTTTTACCGAGGTTAGATCAGCGGAGACCCTAGCTTGGAGAAGAACTAACAAGAAACTCCGGAAATCAATTTATTATAATCACCCTTAACAAACATAAAAATTACAAAGAGTGGGCAAAAAACACAACGCTGGTAATACTAAATTTACCTTTCATACAAAATAACACGCAATGGCGGTAACGTCAAATTTAGTTCCAAGTTTGGCTACTGCCACCTTATGTGGCGGGATCTCTAGTTCCAATTTTCTATAGCGCTAGCTGAGA
Organism: Leucoptera coffeella; assembly: GCA_030578115.1. Classification (NCBI taxonomy): domain Eukaryota; kingdom Metazoa; phylum Arthropoda; class Insecta; order Lepidoptera; family Lyonetiidae; genus Leucoptera; species Leucoptera coffeella. Next base: position 75,996 of record JAMBLF010001039.1, read on the forward strand.
ACGTAAACAAATGATTCTGTCAAGTTGACAGTTTTTTGTATTCTGCGATAAGTATGCTGAATACAGGTAAAAATAATGGCTAAATGTCTATCCTACTGTTTAGGATCAAAGCAAGGTCGTTATATTGCTCTATTCTAAATAATCGTGGTGACATGTTTTAAAAATCTGGCTTAAACAGCATTTTTCCTAAACCAAACCTCTTACACACCTTCTTGGGACACTTCTTATCACTGCCAGTGATTTGTCAGATATATTTTATTTGAAAATATTGAAGCTAGTTAGAGCTTTAAGATTTTATTTTATAATTATTAGTTTATTTTAATCTTTATTTATTTAGTATTATGAATTTGATTTATTACTTCATGATTTATTGAATGAATTAAATGATACTTGACTTAAAAAAAAACTAAACAACACTTGCTTTTACATTTTAATACATACCTATTAGGCGGCATTACTAAATATATAATTTGGTAAATAGTTTAATAATAAAATTGTCTATTAACTACAGGTTTAATATTGGTCTCGAGATGAATTAAGATTAATTTTCCTCACAAAATTTATTCTATAAGTAATTTCTCCAAGAGTACTTTTTTACATATAACATAGAAACACCTGTTCTATCAGATATTCACTATTTAAGGATACGGTTTCATTATATTCGTACTGTACTTACTTTACTTTGCATTCCAAATTAGTAGCAGACCTTCTCCGTATTAAATAACAGTTGTGGTAAAAGGCAAGTTAAAATAAATAAAACGAAATATTAAATATTACTTGAATTAAAAATGTACATATTTATTCATTTATTAAACTACCTTAAACAGAAACATAGTTTTTACAGGATATTCAAATAAAAAAGCGAGTGTGTATATGTTACCGGCCAAGCCGATTTCAGGACAAACTAGTTTGGCCTAGGCTAAACTAGTTCTTTTGTCCTGAAATCGGGTTTGGCAGGTAACATATGTTAGGCTAGTTTAGTAGTAGTTATGTTTATATTAAGCTTCAATTTGGGTACCGTCATTCTGGTTAAAGTTTTGAGTAGCCATAGAAGTACGCACTCACATCTCTATATCACTTAAATCTGATTAATCATAAACCTCTTCAGTTATACACAAAGTCACTAAAGCCTCTGTAACGGTACAATCTTCATTTTTTCTCACAAGTTCATGTCCCGTACCAGCTGGGATGAAAAAGAATGCTAACTAGCTGCCGTTCTTTTAATCTGGAGGGTAAAAAAGCTACCTAGCTGCAAGTAGCTTTTTTACCCTCCAGACTAACATAAGGACCACGGAAAATGTGGTTACAAAACTCTTTTATATGCATTTGCATTCAATCATATATTAAATTTTTGAGGTTAGCTTATATTATGCAGTCTCAAATGATCTCTCAAATTCTTCCTCCTCAAGAAAGCCATGCCACAAATATCGCACTTATGGTTCTTCTCTCCTGTGTGTATCACTAGATGTCGCTTCAAAGTTTCCTTGTTACAAAACCGTCGTTTACAAAACTCACACTGATGATTCCTTTCTTGTAAATGGACCGACCTTACGTGGCATACCAAATGGTACTTCAAATTGAACCCACGTCCACAAGTCTCACATTTATGGACTCTCGTGGACTGGTTGTGGACATTTTGCAAATGTATCGTCCTTTTGTAGTTCGAATTGAACCGTTCCGGACACATGGGACAGCATCGAAGGTTTTCCTTTAAATGAACGCCTCGAATATGCAAAACCCTTTTGTTGGGAGTAGAAAAAACTTTATCACACTTGTCACAGGGAAAACTGCCATTAGCATGAACTGTTAAATGGATTTTCAACAGACGTAACGTCATAAAACCCGCTCCGCACAGCTCACAGCTGTAATTGCTAAAATGGACACTCATATGTATGACCAAAAGACGTATTTTGATAAACAGTTCACTGCACAAAACACATTTGAAACCGCCCTTCTCTCCATCCAGTCTGAAAGGTATCAAATCATCTTGGAACTCTGGGTCTATAGGCTTCGAATGTTGCACCCTTAAATGCGTTTTCAGATCTGTAAAATCTACGCTAACGTTTTTGCATATTTTGCAACGGAGATCGCTCACTTCGACCTTTAATATGTTGACTTTTCTGTTATTCAGGACCACTTTCTTTATAGCTTGAAAGTTATGGTTCTCTTCAATGTGGGTTTTCATTGAAATTTGATCTAGAAAGGGCAGTTTACAGACGATACATTTGAACTTGTTGTTACCATAAATAAAAGGATAGACGTGGGAAAATTCTAGAAGCGTCAGTACATTTTTATGACGTTTCAAAGCCTTTTCTCGTTCAGGAGATGGACTGCGCCTCCTCACGTTCTCTTGTCCTATCAGCTGATCGCTCTCAGAGTCGCTCACCATAGAGAAACTCCCGTCGTAACTCAGGTAGTGTGGCGCGCTGTTTTTCATACTACCCGCAATTGCGAACTCCTTTCCTAGAAACAAAACGGTTGATGGTTCATCTTTTATGCCAATTGAACAGGCAAAAGCAGTTTTTATGGTTATTATTGTAATTTAAAACTAGAAGGAAAAATAACGGGTGAGAAACGCGGTGATAGAACAAGCAGAATACAACGTTATGTACACAACAGAAAGAAAGTCACACGCAGTTCTAAGGTATTAGCAAATGCAAACTTTCGTTATTCTAATCATAGTTTGAATCTCTTTTTGCCAGGTTACGTTTGCTCCAAGTAGTTTACCATGATTATGAAACTTTTTTTTGTCTTAATGACGGCAATTCGTATTTACGCTTAGCGTCTAACATATGTGGAATATTCTTTCTACATTATGAAAAGAGATGAATGATGAAATGAAATGATAAAGATGAAAAGATAATAAAAATATAAAAATAATGAAATTGATATTAATGATACAATGAACATATTGGCTTCAGATGATACGGCGGGAACCCAACACAAAGCATGCTCAGACCATAATTTTCACAAAAGTTACGGAAATCGCGTGAATTCATATTCACAATACTAAACCACTACTTTAACAAACATAACCCGCCATTAATATGTTATTGAATAGCAATTTAACATCAAAAACAAATTTCGCTCCGTTCGCTAAAATTATACCATTTATACTCCAAAATAATATTATGAAACTTTATTAGACTTTTTTTAAGTTGCATTAAAAGGTAATTAATTTGACAATTAGTTCCGTTGTTTTGCGGTGGTTTTTTAAAAATAAAAACTTCATTTTAATACGTATAACATAATTTATTGTAAAGTTTATAATACACATAATAATCCAAAACATACCAGTCCTGTTCCCCTAGCTCAACTTTATAATAAAAACGGCCTGTTTCTTGATATACAAACGCCCCGTAACTGGCCTAATAAGACATATAACAGTCAGATAGACACTATATTGAAAAAAGGTGACGTTAGGTGTACCTATAACCACCGAGAGTGTATGAGAAGATGTATGAATATCAATGAAGCGAAAGTGGTTTGTCAGGATCGGGACAAATGGGCATCCGTGATCTCTGCCTACCCCTCTACAGGGAATCAGGCGTGATGTGTATGTATGTATGCACAAACGCCTCGTATAAGTTGATAAATAAGAATAATGTAATGTTCGGTAGAAACAAAAAGATAGCTGCCTAGTTTTATTGGAACAGATATAAAATTGTATTATCAATAAACATTATTAATTCAATTCATTTTTATTTTTGTTCTTAATTCAGTCGATAAATAAAATTCCTTTCCCTCAATGGTATACAATATTTACATTCAGGGACCCAAATCCACTAATGACTTTCAATATGTGATATTTAAACCTTGTTTAAAAATAATTTAATTTCATTAATACGTCTAGTAAAATCGTACTTTACTAATGGTGTGAAGTTGTTAGTGGAGTAGCAAAAGTGTAAAATTTTGCCATTCCAATTTCGCGATTTTACCAAAACCTACCTAGAGATCCCGCCACATAAGGTGGCAGTTGGAGGCGTCGCCACAGTCGCGTAATTCAGTGTTACCAGTAAACACGCCAAAACTAGCACTCACTGTGCCATACGGCTCGATACATTATAGGTCTCATTTGTAACGGTCTTTGGTTGCAGAGCTATAAACTCAAATAAAACAAATTAATATATCAAAGTCAAAATATGTTTATTAAACTATTTCAAACATGATTAATAATTAACGGGACTTATCCTTCTTATTATATATTACATATATTATGTGTTCCTTCACTCTGTCCGCAATAGACCGTTTAGTGTGTCCGACGTAGGATTTCCCACAGCTGCAATCAATCTTATACACACCCTTATATCTTATATCATGAGTATAAATCGCGAATCTCTTAAAACTATTATTTCAAACATGGCACTGAGCATTGTCTTTACATATTTTTTACCGAGGTTAGATCAGCGGAGACCCTAGCTTGGAGAAGAACTAACAAGAAACTCCGGAAATCAATTTATTATAATCACCCTTAACAAACATAAAAATTACAAAGAGTGGGCAAAAAACACAACGCTGGTAATACTAAATTTACCTTTCATACAAAATAACACGCAATTGCGGAAACGTCAAATTTAGTTCCAAGTTTGGCTACTGCCAGCTTATGTGGCGGGATCTCTAACTCGACTTAGGCCCCAGATGTCGTAAACACGGAACTATTCTCTCAATGATAGTTTTTAACCATAATTCAAGTCCAGAATTTTACTTTTTAGACCATATTTTAAAAACAATTTCAATAACATCAATAACATGTCATGATATTAAAACTGAAGCTTCTACATATCAAGTTCAATCAAAACACATTCTTGTAAACTAAAACAAATCCTTAAAATGCGCCGGATGATGCACCCTTGTGTGCTGTTTCAAACTGCAATTCTGTATAAACGATTGTCCGCAAACTTGGCACACAAATCGCCTATCATTATTATGGATTCTCATATGTTCCCTCAACGTTTTCATTCTCGCATACGCCTTCTTACATACATCACATTGATAGATCCTCTCGCCTCCATGCTTGATAGAATGCTCTTGCAACTCATATTTGCTGAAGAACTTGCTATCACATACATCGCAAGCGTGGTTCCTTTCTTGCAAATGTTGGGCTTTGATGTGAGCTGTTCTTTTGCTGCTGAGTTCGAAAACTTTATCACATGACGGACAGGGGAATTTAGCTATCTTCTCCCCGTGAACTAATTTAAGATGCTTCAACCTTTCCTTGTAGGAGACGAATTTTTCCTCACAAATAGGACATTTGTAGCGTTTATTAGACCTGTGGACTTTGGATATGTGAGTGTACAAGTTAGAGTGTGTTGGTAGTATTTCCGCGCACAATTTGCAGGGAAAGGGACCTATTTGATGCGTTTTCGTATGGTTCATCATGCGTTGCGCTGTGGCAAACCCCTTACCACAAGATTCGCATATAAAATGTCCAAAATGTACATTCATATGCTTGTGAAGCGTAAGAAACATTTCGTAGTGATTCCCGCAAATTTGGCACCTCAAATCATCCTTATTCAACTTATACGGTAATATACTTTCTCCGTGAGTCAGATCTATAACTTTTCCGTGTTCCGTAACCAAATGATACTTTGCATCTCTGTAATCTTCTAAAACTTTACCGCAGAGCCGGCAATTAGTCGTAGCAAAGTCCATTTTGATAGGATCGTAATTCTTCGGCCTGTGAAGTTGTTTAACGTCCTGATGGCATTCTTTGGTATGCTCCCTGAGTTTTGAAGGTTCCATGTAAGTGTTAGTGCAGAAGTAGCACAGATAGGTGCCCCGTCTGTACTTGAAGGGGTAAGCCGTGGTGCACTGGAGTATGCATTCGATATTACTAAGAAACACCGAGGCCTTGTCTTTGCTAGGTTTGGCGTCTGCGACTAGATTCTCCGTCTTAATGCCGTGCGGCCGCAGCCCTAGAAACAAGCAAAAATATTTGTATTCCACTTCTATGTTGCTCTTCTGTTCTTTTATTCTATTTGTTTATAACATGTTTTGTTTAATTCGTCGACAGAGGGTAAATTATTCACTTACGCGGCTAGTACAAGAATGAATACATACGAAGGCTTTGTTTTTGTGTTCTATTCCGCTGTCTCTACGTCATATATTATCGAAAAACATAAGTTGTCTAGGGAAATAGGTCCTCGTTAAAAGCAGTAAGATTGTTATACATATTAATCATAGTCCTGATACTATAAATACGAGCTAAGGAGTAATTCTGGACTAAGTTATGATAATGCTAATTTTGCGTCCGTCATTGAGTTTGTGAGTAACTTGTGCGTTTGTGTTTTGTTTAACGTTATTCTCAATTCGACATACCCATATTTCTTAGTATATTCAGATCATACTTCTAAATCAATATAAAGAAGATTAATTGATTGGTGGCGAAAAATAAAAGCCATAGCAAAATTATTTTCACAACTATAATCAGAAAACAAACAAAAACATAACATGAACCGATTTCTATCGATATTTAAAACATAAATCACTTACATAACGTATTTTAAACGTCATTTTGACACTTACGAACGTCAAACGTTCAGAGACTAAGATAGACTACAAATAGTTGTACCTAATTATTATGCCCAGCACTTCGTACACGTACATGCCACATAAAATACTTATTGAGAATTGCCCTTTCAAACTACAAGATTATAACACTCTAATAGTTATTTTTAAACACTCACGATCTGTACTCATTTTATTGACTATATGAGACCAGGTCGTATAACGATAAAATGAAAAAGATAAATGTACCTTTATATCACCCGACGTTTCGACCCAGTTGCATAGGCTGACTGATTGACTGGGATTGAGTCTTCCCGTGACCACAGCCTATGCAATTAGGTCGAAACGTCGGATGATATAAAGGTATCTATATCTTTATTTAATTTATCGTTATACGACCCGGTCTCATAAGTAAAAATATGGTATAATATTATAAACTTAGCTATTGCATTGGAAGTAACTCTGTAATGGTGCGTATCTGTTAATTTTATCGTGATACGACCCGATCCCATAGATAAAATAAAAACATAACCTAAGTCTCCATCTCAGGATGTTTCTTCCTAATATGTTCCGACCTCATGTTATGCAAACTAAAATACGCGTCACAAAAGGGACACGAATAAGTCGGGGACTCTTCCCCATGCACCAATCTTAGATGTTTCAACCTGGTCTTGTAGCTAGGAAACCTTTCTTCACAAATGGGACACTTGTATCTCTTATTCGACCTGTGCTCTCTGCAAATATGCATGTACAGGGTGGATCTGGTACGTGTAGTGACGTCACACTTAGGACACTGGAAGTCCCCTATTTCGTGGTTCCTCGTGTGACCTAACAGACGGATTTGGGTCGCAAAACCTTTGCCACAGAACTCGCATATATAGTGTTCGTAATGAGAGTTCATATGCTTGTGTAAAGTGAGGAACATTTCGTATTTCAAACCGCAGACTAAACAGCAAAAGTTGCCTTTATTCAACTTGTAGGCTAAGATACATTCTCCTTGCGACATATCTATTGGTTTCCCATGTTTCTTGAGATGGGCCTTCGCGTCTTTATAGTCATTGATAGCCGCATCGCATATACGACAGGTGGTAGCAACAAAATCCATTTTGATAGGATCATTATTTTTCGGAGGACGATTTATTTTGGCGTGGGAATGAAGACTTCGGGTGTGACTTCGTAAGTCAGTGGGTTCGAGAAACGTTTCACTGCAAAAGAAGCATAAGAGGGTACCTCTTCGACATTTAAAGGGACAAGCTGTGGTGTATTTCAGTATACGATTGATGTTATTCAGGATAACTATCCCCTTATCGACTGCTGGCAAATGGGTGCTTTTGATCGCTACCCTTTTTTCTTCCATGGATTTCTCTATCGTTCCTAAAAGCAAGGATATTGTTTACTATTCTGTACTAATTACTTCTTGTACCAAGACTACTTTCTCTGTTTCTCACTACTACGAGGTCTAAGATGTGTATGGCTGGATTTATGAATGATGTTACCTACTGAATATTCAAATCTAATGGGCTTCGTGTGAAAATATTTCAAACCATAACATAATATGCGGATTTTTCTCAACAGGGTAACATTTTTTATTATTTGTTATTATATTAGTTTCATATTATAATTCATTAAAGAACGATGTTATATTGATTGATTTCAAGTATGTCTTTGTGAAACAAGGTAATAAAACAGTTTTCATTTCAAATATTAGGTTTATTTCTTACTAGCGCTATATATACAATAATGCATTTTGCATCTGAGATTCACGATTTCAACAGTATCAAGTTCTTACCACACCTCTCTACTATTCAAAGTGCATCACTTAGCCGGCGCAACCAAACATACATTTCTTCATCTCGTAATTCACTTAGTCACTATGTACACAATAGAGAAAACCGCACAATTCTTCACGTTTTCCCCGACCAAAAAACCCACGTTTACACTTTGTTTTATCAATTAACCTTCCAAAATCAACACACTCCTTCACTTACTCTTTAACTTCAGGATGATGCAACCTCACATGTTGCTTCAGACTATGATTTTGCACAAAATTCTGGCCGCAAACTTGACAGCCCAATCTCTTCTCTTGATGATGCTTCTTTATATGCTCACTTAGGGTCTGAGCCCTAGAGTACCGCTTACTACAAACATGGCACTGAAACTCCTCACTCCCATGTTTCACTGAATGAGTCTTCAGCTTTTGCTTCGTAAAGAACTTGCTATCGCATACTGTACACGCAAAATTTCTCTCTTGGAGATGTTGGCTTCGTATATGTGAGGTTCTGTTACTGCTAAGCTCGAAAACCTTGGGACAAGAAGGGCAGGGAAACTTAGCTGTCTGTTCATTGTGGACTATATTTAAATGGCGTACCCTTTGTTTGTAGCAACGAAACTTTTCTCCACAGATCGGGCACTTGTATCTTCTACTATCCCGATGTGCTTTAGCCACGTGCGCGTCTACCAAGGCCGCGGAGGTAAGTACTTCCGAACAGAATTTACAAGGAAACACACCCTTTTCATGTATTTTCGAATGCTTCACCATTTTGTGCGACGTCGCAAACCCTTTGCCGCAAGTCTCACAAATGTAATGTCGGTAGTGGTCATTCATATGCTTGTGCAGAGTTAGGAACACTTCGTACCTTTTCCCGCATATCTGGCAATAATGGTTGTCTTTGTTCAGCTTGTAAGGCAGTATACTTTCGCCATTGATCGAGTTAATCACCTTCCCGTGTACATTAGCCAAATGGTCCTTCAACACTTTATAGTCTTCTATAACCGCGTCACAGATCTTACATTCCGCTGTCGCAAAATCCATTTTGATCGGATGGTAATTTTTAGGCTTATCCAACTCTTTGACATCTGCGTGTACTTTTTTTGAGTGTACCCTCAATTTTTCCGGCTCTAAAAACGTGAGATCACAGAAGAAGCACATGTATATCCCGCGGCGGTACCTGAAGGGATAGGCTGTTGTGTTTTGTACTACAATCGCTATGTTATTACGGTAGGTGACACGTTTGTCTTTGAGCAATTGCTTTTCCCTCTGATCTACGTCGTCTGGCTCGACGTATGCAGTCGCGTCCGTTTCGATTTCGTCTCCTAGAAAAGAGAAATACGCTGTATGTGTGGTGTCTCCATTTAAACTTACAATTATCTTCTTAAACATTTATCCAGAATAAGTTCGCTGTATCAGCTTAGAATATTTCCTGGCGAGGCAAATTAAAACATGCACTTTGGAAAAATAACTTTCATATACCACTTGATGATATTGACTTAAAAATATAGGTTTTACTTAAGTCTAAGATACGATCTTAGGGTGATCAAGACTGTTAAAATTCGGTCACAATATAAGAGTTTTGGAATTTGATTATTCATTTCTATGTTTATGTAAATAGGTCTCTACGATGCTCAATGTTGTAATAAGTGTATCTAAGCTATGTGTATATCTCTATCTTTCCTTCTGGATCGACCGTACTACCCTCATACCAGCATCGTTAAAAACCCCCTAGGTTATGGAATGGCAGTAATATTAATAATAATATTTGGACATTATTACACCACTTGAACTAGCCCCTTGGTAAGTACATTTAAGACTTGTGTTAAGGGAAATAGTCAACGTATATTTAAAGTGGGTGATAGACGTACGTACTTAAAGTACGCGGTTTTTAAGATCGCGAACTTACTCGGCTCGACGTTAGTGACACACGTGAAGCTTACTCATTCTGTGTTGCGATGTCTTCGACAGAAGAAGCTTTGTGTTATTTAGGAATTATATCAAATTACATTTTAAAAACTAAAAAAATAGACGAAGTCGGAAAGTGTGGGTAAAGAAATGGCTTACGAAAAGAGAGCGTTTATTACATGTGAATTTAATAATAATAATAATAAGCTTTATTCATAAAAACACATTGACATACACAGACAGGAAATTAAAAAAAGAAATCACTCAATTTGAGAAGTTTCTGAATGAAAATTAGCAAAAATTGCAATTTAAATCTCAAGTATCGATGCTCAAAACGCGAATAACAAGCGTGCGCGTCCACGGACTGGCGAAACAAAGTGGCGGCTCGCGGCTCGTAGTGCTGCTACACGCACGAGCCAAGACGAGCTACGAGCAAGATTTCAAACCTGTTGGATCGCCGACAATTTTGCGCGGCGGTTTTAAAGTACGCGTACTTACGGTGACACACAAGCGAAAAAGGTCGTCGAGCCATAAGTACGCGTACTTGCTCGTACGTCTATCACCCCTTTAAGAAATGTATACATATTATATATAGATAACTACATATATAGCATATATAATCAATGACCAGACTGTAAAGCAGTAGAAAAGCGTAGTTCTTAACTCTGCCTCCACCGAGAATCGAACCCGGGACCCCACGATTAGCGTTCAGGTGTCTAAAGTGGGTGATAGACGTACGTACTTAAAGTACGTGGTTTTTAAGATCGCGAACTTACTCGGCTCGACGTTAGTGACACACGTGAAGCTTACTCATTCTGTGTTGCGATGTCTTCGACAGAAGAAGCTTTGTGTTATTTACGAATTATATCGTATTACATTTTAAAAACTAAAAAAAATAGACGAAGTCGGAAAGTGTGGTGCTTACGAAAAGAGAGCGTTTATCACATATGAATTTAATAATAATTATAATAAGCTTTATTCATAAAAACACATTGACATACACAGACAGGAAATTAAAAAAGAAATTACTCAATTTGAGAAGTTTCTGGATGAAAATTAACAAAAATTTCAATTTAAATCTCAAGTATCGATGCTCAAAACACAAATGACAAGCGTGCGCGTCCACGGACTGGCGAAACAAAGTGGCGGCTCGCGGCTCGTAGTGCTGCTACACGCACGAGCCAAGACGAGCTACGAGCAAGATTTCAAACCTGTTGGATCGCCGACAATTTTGCGCGGCGGTTTTAAAGTACGCGTACTTACGGTGACACACAAGCGAAAAAGGTCGTCGAGCCATAAGTACGCGTACTTGCTCGTACGTCTATCACCCCTTTAACCGATCGCGCCACGGAGGTCGTCAAAATATTGAAATATTGACGATATGGTAGTTTATAAAACCATTGACTCTGTTATAAGGAAGCGTAATGATAAGGTTCTTAAGAAAATAAAAGATTTCATAAAATAAATTCCTGCTAGATATATTTATACTAAAATTTTTACATTACTTAATGCTAAGATTAACTAAGGTTTCATAGGATAGAGAGAATACTGAAATCATCTCACAAAAGGATACACTCAAGGCATATAAATAACATTTGGCAAAAAACATGATGAAAGGCTCACAATTTTTCAAACATACTCATTCTCTCGACAAATACAATGAACGTATTTAAGTTTTGGATTCAACACGAGGGTTATCTGGTAGGTGCGAATTGGGTTTTTGGGAGACACGCCAGCCTGAATACTTCGTAAATTTCCAGTATGATAATTGTAACGGCCTTTTCTCGTATGAACTCATCTGCTATCCTCTAGTATGGAAACATTTTTGTGTATTTTAACAAAGTCTTACAATATTTTTGAGAGATAGTTTTAAGAGATTCGCGATTTATACTCATGATTAATAACTAACGGGACTTATCGCGTAAGTTTTTATATAATAACGTCGGGTTAATAAAGGTAACTTTATTATATAAAAACTTACACGATAAGTCCCATTAGTAATTAATCATTTTTGAGAGACTTGCGATTTTTATCATTTTACAAGAAAACGGGACATTATAAAGAAAAAAAGACAGTTGACCCGTGACCATGGCATTCCATGCCGACCATGGTAATACTTTGTTATAAAATATACGCGAAAAGTCCCGTTTTCTTGTAAAGTCTACCTACTTCTAGACCTGTCTACTTCGCCTCATGATACTCATTCGGATGATGCGTTCGCATATGTCCTTGCAAACTGCACTTCTGCACAAACGCACTATTGCAGACCTGACAGACGAACCTTCTATCATTATTATGAATCCTCATATGTTCGACTAACGTTTTCCTACGCGCATACGACTTGTTACACACAAAACACGTGTACATCTTCTCCGGATTGTGTTTAACTTGGTGCATCTTCAGCTCTCCTGGTGTGACGAACGCCATGGGACATTGATCACATTTGTGTACCTTATTTTTAATGTGAACGTGATTCACGTGTCTCGTCCTGCGATTACACGTGAGGAACACAGCGTCACAATAATTACACGTATACTCTAATTTGTGATTGTGTTCCGAGACCAAATGAGAGCACCTTTGTTCGTAAGTTGAGAACTGTATATCGCAGTAATGACATTTGTATCGCCTGATCACTTGCTTGTTGCATTCGTGTTTGTCCTTCTCTTCTTTAGTTGCGAATTGGACGAAGCATCTAGGGCATTTCATTACCACCTCTTTCCCTTTTTCGTGTGTTTTCAAATGCGCTTTCAGACGGGAGGAGCTTTTAAAATGCTTCCCGCAATGGAAGCAGACATCTATAGGATCATGGTTATTCATATGCCGATTGAGAATGAAGAACTTATGGAACGTTTCCTCGCAATAGGCGCAGATATAAGAGTGCCCGTTAAGTCGGAAGGGAGTGACACCTAACCCACGGTCATTGAACCACAAATTATGCGATTTGACTAGATGACTTTTGAGATCCTGCACATTAGGAGTAGGGAAGGAACAATGCTTGCATTTCAAGTCAGTTATATCAATCTTTACGTCATTCCTAAAGGTGAATTTGACGCACTTTTCGCTTTCACTGTGACCGTCTGTATGCTCCCTTACGCCGTGAAAGTCCGCGAACGTTTGGTTGCAGTAAGCGCATAGAAACGCCCCCATTTTCCAACGAAACGGGCAGGCGTTAGAATTGTTAATCAATGTCGCCGCGTTATCCCTTTCGTCGGACGGGGTTATCTTTTTCCAAACCAAGACCGACGTATGCCCTAAAACAGAAAAAACCGCTATTATTCCTGACCCATGCGGCTTTGTGAACTTAAAATATAGAAAGATACCATCCTCAGGGCGTTTTGGGAATAAATCCGCGTAAAATTGATTGATCAAAATACATCGATATCTTTTTCGTTTTTTCACGTGTTAGTGTTATTATTGCTTTCTATTTTTGAGTAAATTTCAAGGTATTTTATAATTGAAACAAAAAGCAATTCTTAAATATCTATTTATTGGAATCATTATAATACATTTAGAGATAAAAGCTTCAACTTCAAATTATCAGTTGAGTTTATTTACAGATTTCATAATAAACTACATTTGTAATATAACTGAATCGCTTGTACTTAATAATCTATTTAGTAACACTACACTATGGAAGTTGAATGGACATCGTCCCCTATGCATAAATTAGCAAAACATTTGCTTATAATAAGCGAACGAGTATTCGGAGGCAACAATAAGGCGAAATATAGGAATCAGAACCAGGACAATGCTGTACAACAGTCATGACCGCTCTAAATGCAAAGCTACTGGCACATCAGCAAATTCAACAGAATCATGAACCTTTTTATAGTGAGCTGTCCTTAGAGATATAGTCTGAAAAGTCTGTTGACAGAGACTGCAAGAGTATTGCTGTTCTTTACCAGCATGGAACTCCCCTAAATGCTTTTCCCTCGCGTTGTAGCTCGCGAAATATTCGGGACACTGTGGACACACATACCTAAGCCCTTTTTTGTGTACCTTAATGTAATGAGAGTGTCGCGCCGCTCGCGTCAACAGTACTTGCCCACAATGTGTACAAGCAAACTTTCCAGTTTCATGACTTTGGACGTGACAACGAAACCTCGATTTGGAACTTAGGCTTTTGCCACAATGATCGCAGATGTATTTCGGATAGTGGCAGTTCATGTGAGTGTTTATTTTAGGAAATCTCGTATCCTTGTACGGACACAACTGACACTTGTAGACCGTGTCTTCAAAGACAAAGGGAAGAACTCCGTCTGAATAGTCTGCATTCAACTCTCTTCCGTGATCAGTTATGTGAGTTTTAAGTTTCGATAAGCCATCGAGGCTTAGCTCACACAGCCTGCATTTAAGATTAGAAATCTCAATTTTGAGCATATTATTCTCTTTCAGTTTCTGAAAGACCGCTTTTGTAGGCTTTTCCTCTATGTGTTTCGATTGGACATGAGTTCGAAGTGCTTTTGGATCTAGAAATTTCGTTTCACAATAGCAACAGAAAAACGCGTTACGGAACCACCTAAACGGCCACGCTGTCGACGTCTCTAAGATCGTCAACGCGTTCCTCCTCATCATAGTTTTCTCTATACGTCTTTCTGACTCCTCTGGTAACTCATTGTTTTGCCTCCTTCGCCTTTGCAATTGCCTAATAGACACTATTTCTTTCAACTTCCTAACCCGCCTCCCTTCCGCTGGGGCGGGACCTAAAACAAAATTAACACTAAAAATACTACGAAAGTAGAAGCGTATCGAATTGTAAAACTTTATATCGACACCTAACGGCTAACTTGACCTAAACGCCATTTAGGAAACTTTACAGGAAAGAGGTTTAAAGTCATGAAAAGCAAAAATATCCAATATTTTTAACCGCCTAGACACCAAAAACGGTCGTCATTTTGTCATGAAACTAACACCTATAAACGCAAAAAAAATTTATCGAACTGTATATTTAACTCATTTTCGTGAAAAATGTCGTTTACGCCAAGTGCGCCGTTAGGTGTCGATATGTATATCTATGAGTATTTTGAGGTTATAAGAAATTTGAGATTTCAAGGCAAGATTCTACTGACACTGGTTATGTAATTGACTTTTACAACTTTCGTTTCGGAGACACGAATACTGACAAAACGTTTAAATCTTTAGCTGGTGTTTACCACATCCTAACTGACTTCAAGCATAGAAATATTAGGAAACTCCGGGTGGTTCGTCCTAATATGCGCGTATAGCAACGTTTTATGTTTGAAATTGACACCACAGCATCTACACTTATTATCTTCGTGCGTCCGCAAGTGTACTTTAAGCGCTTTATTCCTAAGAAACGATTTCCCACAAAAGCTGCAATGAAAGGACCGTTCTCCCGTGTGTTTGACCATATGCTTTTTGAGGTCATACGGGGTATTGAACTGCCAATCACAGACACTGCATTTACTTATCAACTTATTAGGAAAATGCACTGATCTCGCATGGGCTGCTCTTTTACTGCTGGTCTTAAAAACTAAGTCACAATGTTGGCATTTATAGGTCACCGCTTTTTCTTTATGAGCCTCACTGAGATGACTCATTCTATGGTAGTAGGTAGTGAATCTTATTTTGCACACGGGACACTCATAACGCGGGGCTTTCGCGTGCATTTGGGCCTTGTGGTAATCTCTCGCAACACGCATATCAAAGACCTTATCACACTCATTACAGGGAAACTTCCCGCTGATGTGAACCTCTGAATGTTTACGCAACCTCTGTATAGACATGTAACCTTTGCCACAAGTCGAGCAGATGAAGTGCTGGTAATGTATGTTCATATGCTCGTACAGTTTGAGGAAATTATTGAACTTTTCTTGGCAAATAACGCATTCCCAGCTCTCCTTATTAAGAAGAACGGGTAGCACACCGTCAGGGGCATCAGTGTAAAAATCGTAGCCATGCTGTACTACATGACTCCTCATGTTAGTTACATTCGAGAAGGGTTCCCCACACGTGTTGCATTTAGCCTGCGCCACGTCTATGTTAACTGGTCTTATTTCTTTGAACTTCCTAAAGAGATCGTTGACCGAGTGGGTTTCTGCACAAGTCGAGACGTGGGTTCTTAGGGAGGCGCAATCGGTAAAGTTGTCATCGCAGTAGGAACAGCAGAACCTATTCTTTTTCCACCTAAAGGGGCAGAGGGACCAGCATCGCAATATGGCGGTAGCGTTCTCTTTTGTCTTTGCAGAGGTGACCCTCGCTTCGGTTTTGAGGGTCCTCTGATACTCTCCTTTAGGCTCGGGCTTGGGCATTTCGAGAGACGAATCAACTTCCTGATCTGACCGTTTTAATTTCAGAAGTTTGACCGCGATGCCTAAAAATAGAAAAGTGTCTGTGTCAGTCCTTGGTTGTTAGCAATTTAAGTTACACTAGGTTTCAAATTAAAAAGCCGGTATGAGGTATCAAATAAAACATGACGGGTTTTTTGTTCTTATCAAATTTTATATTTAATCATCCAAAGGATTGTGAATCGCTTTGATATCTACGTAAGTTTTATACATTTTTATGAGCTAGTATTATATTGTTTCATCTCAAGCCTTATCATTAGAACATCGTTGATCCTTTGCTAGTTAATGACTCTTCTACAACTGTAAGGTACGAACCACTCAAAGACCGCGTTTCACTAGACAAATCACCCAACGCTCAAGCCTCTGATTACCCCGCCACAATAAAAAATGAGTTTATATTTATATTAGCATACACAAGTCTTAAAGCGTATGCCTATGCTATGCTCCTATTTGGAGCTCCCTAACACAGGAAGTACCTTTCTTAAATGGGGGCTCTGATACTTGTTACAGTTATACATTAAGTTTTAGAAACTGAATAAAGAATTTTGTATTTGTACATTTGTGCTACTACAAATGATTTTTCTCCGTATGACTCTCTAACATAGTTTTAGACAGAAAAACCTTTTCGCACGAGCTACAGTGATACTTAACATCTTTATCGCACCTATGTGTCCTTTTAATATGGTTGTACTTGGCCGACCTAGTCTTAAACGTTTGTTGGCACGTCGTGCATTCATAAGAACCCGGACCAGGGGTATAGTTATGAAATTCCGTAAGATGTATTTTACGACTAAGCCAGGTAGCGAATCTGGGTTTATCTTTACAATAGGCACAGGTGTAGCGTTTGTCTGGATGGCTGGATTTCATATGAGACGCTCTTTCGCTTGTCGTTGGAAAAGACGCTTTGCATCTATTACACTTGAATCTGTGTTCGTGAGGTATTTTGTTGTGCGCTACTAAAGCTGATTCAGTAACGAAGCCTTGTCCGCACGTATGACAGACGAAGTTTTGGTAATGCTCATCCGTATGTTTATTTAGAATTTCGAAACTCGAGAACTCATTGGAACACAAAACGCATTTCCATTTCGACCCATCCTCTAACCTAAACGGTATAACTCCTAACTGAAACTCAGTTTTGATATCTTGATTATGTTCTTTTATCAAATGAGTAATTATTTCATCAAACTGTGGATGACTTGCGTAACAAATCTTGCATTGTATATTCGTAATATCAATTTTAAGGAAATCCTTGCCTAGTCGTTTATAAAACGCCTTCTTAACATCATAGTTAGGATGCCTAGACGTCATATGCTGACGAAACCCACACGGGTCTATCGATTGAACCCTGCAAAAGATGCAGTTAAAGTTCTTCTGCGAAATCCTGAACGGATACGCTGTGGTACACTTGAGGATAATAGACGCGTTACTCCTATATTTAACTGCCGCGTTGGCGTCACGATTTCTATAGTCAATCTTATGACAATTCACAGCTCTGTTATGACTTCTCAAAGCGGCTTCTGTCACGAAATACGTGTCACATTTACTGCACTTACAAGACTTGAAGTGATCGTCAATGTGCCAGTTAAAGCTTGTCAACTTATAAAATTGTTTATCGCAGTAAACGCATAAGAATTCACCTTGTTCATTCTCTTTATATGGAAACGCACCGAAAGGGACTTCGAAATTAACTTTAACTTCATGTTCTGTGCTTATATGACGCATTAGAGTATCTATATCTTTAATTTCTACGTTACATAGTTTACATTTGAGTTCGGTTATATCGACTTTCAGATATTTGTACAATGGATAGAAAGCTAGATTGATATTGCCATCTGGATGGTTAGCCTTAACATGACGTCTGAGTTCTGTCAAAGATGTCAAAACATCACAGCAGAAGACGCAGCGAATTTCATTGTGACGTGATCGAAATGGAACGCCTGTAGAGTACTTTAAAATGAGCCTAGCGTTGTATTTGAAAGCTTTTTGGTTTTGTTTCATAGAATCTTCTGCGCTATATACTATTTTAGGTTGACTGTCCTTTCCCTCTTTTGATGGTCCTAAAAAAGAGAAAAAAACTGTCACTTCTAGACAAGATATAGGCAGATACTCTATATTGTGTCATTATTTATAATACCTTAAATAAATGTATTTAATTATCCTATGTATGGATTGGAATTTAACAAAAACAAGACAAAGTTTTTAAAACAAAACATTATTTATTTATTGACTACTCCTATTGATATTTACATTAAATAAATATAAAATGTTTTAGCAAATACTTGTTTTTAATGCCTCAGTGCTTTGACTGACTTTCTGATAGCTGTACAATCCTCCTACAGTCTTTTATCAATAAAATCAAATTAATATTGATATTTTATATATAAAACCCTACACTTATTATATATGGCATGAGAAAAGTTAACTAATTTATTACTGTTCACTTAGCCAAGAATTATGAATTTTACTACTAATGTACTAACACATTTACCATTTATCACAATAACATTGAAAGTCAATTTTAATTTGGATATCCTCGTATTGCCCCGCATAACATAGACCACCTCTTACTGGTGTTTACTGCTCTTATCGACGTCGCGATGTCGTAAGAATCGACTAAGGAATAAAGTATTATTAGGCCTATTTCTCCATGTGAATGCTGCCCTGGCGATGTTGTCCTCCGGTCTTCGGCGTGTGTGCCTTATCCACTTCCACTTACGCTGAGCGATTTCACGCTTGATTGGGACTTGGTGGCATCGTTTCCATAGATCCTCGTCGGATATAATTCCATAGGATGGCAACAACAACAACAGGCCTATTTCTAGTTTGCTTTACGAAATGCCATTAGTTTAATTAGATTTATTTAATATTTTTTATTTCAATTGATTAACTGTAATGACAACTTTTCCGATGGAAGTGTTTTTTTTTTTTTGACCTTCAATAAGTGATTTTATGATCCTCATATTGAATAAAAAGCATTTCATTTCTAATAACATGCTGCGTTCTTCTACCAGCCTGTATCACTTCGACGACGTTGCCTCAAACGACATTGCCCAATTGGGAAACACATACGGGCTGTAATAATAGTATCAATTTAACCGTTCTGCAATTTGAGCGGTACACAATGGGTCTTCATATGCGCTCTGTACCTAGATCCTGTATTAAACTGCTTATCACATAGTCCACAATCAAACTTTTTAAACTCCTTATGCGTCCAGGTGTGTTGTACAAGATTTTTCTTCCTCGGAAAAGATTTGGAGCAAATATCACAGGTATACTTCTTCTCCTTCGTATGGGAGACCACGTGGTCATCTCTGGCCCTAGCTGAATGAAATTTGAGGTTACAATACACACAGACGAAGCAATTATCACTATGCGTGATGATAAAGTGGACTCTGTACTTGTACGCGGAGGGAAAAGTCTCTGAACACTGTCTACAGTTGTAAACGCGAGGGGGCTGCGCATGGAAGTCTACTAAATGCTTCTGTTTAACTTTCCACGATAGAAACGTTTCAGGACAGAACTCACATCGATGGTGCCAACACTTCTTCGTGTTCAAAACATGTTCCTTTCTCGCATCGTTCGTGGGGAAGCTTTGGGAACACCTCGAGCACGGATAAGTCTTGACGTGTGCCCTGACGTGATGCTTATACAACGACGTACTAGTCATGTAGGATTTGCCACACACATCACAGGTGAATTTATGGAAATGTGTCGCCAAATGTCGTCCTAACTGCCTCACGCCTGCCTGAACGGAATCACAAATACCGCAACGGAAAAGATTGTTCACGAAATTATACGGTTTCAGACCTAACTCTGCATCCGTGTGCAGTTGTATATCGTGTTCCTTAACTAGATGTTCTACTATAGGGTCTAATTTATCGAACTTTGTACAACAGAGTCTGCATTTGAGGTCAGTCACGTCTACTTTCCCGTAGTCCTCTCCCTTCATGTGGTACATGGCGGTGTCCACGTTGAAGGTCACGTGGTCGACCGCCACGTGAGCTCTGAACTCCTCCGAGTTTTCAAACTCTGCCAAGCAGTAGACGCATATCATTTTTTCGCAGGGCAGTCGGAAGGGATATGCTGTCGTGTATTTCAGAATCAGCTCTGCGTTGACTTTCGCGAAGTCTAAAACAAAGAGAAACGACTGCGTCATTCACTTGACCGCTTGGCATGCTACGGGATTAGGGTATTTACATCTAAGGTCTCGAGTGAACCTCTTATCTACATAGCACCACAGTGGACTTAACGTTTATAACATACAATTTTCGGCACGAGATTCGGTATGGATCTAAAGGGTATATGTGTTGACAGGTAAAAAAACGCAAGTTAGATAGAAGCAATAAAATACAACAGACACAACACAGACAGAGAAGAATCTGACAGGGCGCTGCATTGGAGACGAAGAAATATGAAACGTCAGTTCTGCCCGTAACCAAGGCTACTGCAACGTAGCCGAAACGTCGGGTTTAAAAATAAAGGTAACTTTATTATATAAAAACTTACGCGATAAGTCCCGTTAGTTATTAATCATGAATAAAATCCAAGTAATTTTTATAAGAAATATATAATTAACTATTCATGCTTATTAGCTATCATGTGCCTCTTCAAAGCACGCATCCTTGGATACATCTTATTGCATTTCGGACAGGAATACTTCTTCTCTTTCGTGTGACTAACGACGTGGTCATCTAATCTGAACTTCGAATGGAATTTACGACCACAATACGTACAGATAAAGTTCTCCGCACTATGTTCCAGTTTAAAATGCCTATGATACGTGATTTGGGTTGGAAATACTTTATCGCACTGCGTACAGGGGTATTCTTTAGGAGGTTTGTTGTGTTCTTGTACTAAATGTGTCCTTTTGAGGTACCAATTTCGAAATTTCTCTTTGCAAATCCGACACCTATGTTGCCAGCATTCTTTAGACGAGTGCAAATGGTTGTTTTTCTCCAACAGCGTTTCAAAGGTCTTTTTGCAGCCAACACATCTATATTTCTCTTCGTGACAATGCAATATGTGGAATTGGAGGCCTGATGATGAAAGGAACCATTTTCCACAGGTCTCGCACATAAAACAGCGATAGTGAGACGAAATATGATGGCTCAATTGTATAAAACCCGGCATACTCATATCACAAATGCCACAAAAGAGTTTATCCCCGTTCATTTTGCTCGGAATCAACGCCACACCCGCTTCTAAATCCACAAGTATATTATGAATCGCTTTCAAATGTTCTAGCATCGAATTGTACCCTTCAAACTTGTATTGACAGACTCTGCAGCGCAAATTCGTACAATCTACCCTCAAACACGACGTGTTTAAGACGTTAGCGAAAGCGGACTCGACTGACGGTTCAACATGTTCCGAATCGGAATGTTCTCGCAATTTAGCGAGACTTTCGAATGAATCGAAGCAATATACGCATTCAAAAGTGTCTTCGGTGTACCGGTAAGGGTGTACCGTGGTATACTGGACAACCAGTTCGGCGTTCAGTCGCGGCGTGTTTATTGCACGCTCTTCTTTCGATGCTAGAACAAAGAGAAATTGCCTCGTCAATTTTTCTGCTCATGTTAGCGTTTATATTATCTAGTTTAGTTTTTTTCTTTATGTTATAGTGGTTTGGAGATCGAAAGTTGTCAGTTGCTTTGGTAATACCAGGGGAATTAGTTTCTTTTGTCGTCAAGTAATTTTTTATCTGTTTGGTATGATGGTTGTATGGACAATGAAAAACAGAGTTGTCGTATTAAGCTATATATTCATCTATTATCAGGATCCAACTAAATAATACTACATAACAAGTTATTACATTATTTCACAAGAATCTGAGCACCGCATTATGGCCCCGCCAATCTAGAATCAACAACTTTAATACGAAGTTTGCCTCCTGTCAAATTGCATACAAAGAATACACGAATCTTGCCTCCTGTCATATTGCATACAAACTATATAGGGAATTGGGGAGTTTGAGTGACTATTTAGCCTATAGGACTCACTCCACCACTAAAAGTTTGAAGGTAGTACTGTAGCGCAGAAGTTGATAGGATATTTCTCTGACCTACATATCAATTTTATTTTCATGTAACTGTTTAGAATTAATTATGAAATTCTAAATGAATCTAGATTAACGAGGCTTTACTGTACAACAATATTCACACCACAAATCTAGTAACCCTTAAATACTGTAACTATATAAACAAATTCATTTACACACATCACATACTTTTTTGTTATTTAATGTTGCATAACAAACTGACTGTAATGGATGACACAAGTATACTATATCGACGCTATAATGACCTTTACATTTATGTACATATTCTTATAGTCCTGAATTACTACACATTTGTTAGGTTGAGAAGATATTGCTGACAGATTTTATCGAACATTAAATGACGTTCATTACATAAATGATAATGTAACATACACATATTTTTAGAGGTTCGACTCCACTTGAAAATGTGCTATATAAATGACAGGGGGCTGTTACACATCGCAATATCGATGTCCTATTTACAATACCCTCGAAATAGGCAGCCTATACAACAAACCTATCCTATGAACTACGTAACACCGAACTCCGGATGATGTGCCTTCATATGCGTGCGCCAGCTGATACGCTGATTAAACTTCTTATTACAGGGAACACACTCAAACCTCTTATCCTCCCTATGCATCCACATATGCTGTTCCAGATTCTTCTTCCTGGGAAAGGCCTTGGAGCAAACCGTGCATATATGGGTCTTCTCCAACGTATGGAGAGGAAGATGCTCATCCAAATACTTCTTCGTATCAAACTTCTGTCCGCAATAGGAGCAGAGGAACGCGTCATTCGTGTGCGAGAACTTGAAATGGAGTCTCAAGTATTTGGGTGCGGAGAAGACCTCCGAACATTCTGGACAACGGTACACATGCTCTGGTCTTCCGTGTACCGTCACCATATGCTTCTGCTTCAGGGTCCACGTTCTTATCCTTTCACCACACACCTGGCAGCAGTAAGCCCAGCAATTTTTGCTCTCCTCCAAATGTTTCCTATAATCCTGTATGGTCGAGAGGACCTTTTTGCATTTCCTGCATATATGTCCGTTAAGTTTATGCCCGTACGTCATGTGGGATTTGAGAGACGTCTTCGAAATATACGACTTGCCACACTGCTCACAAAAGTACTTCTGATAATGTGTCGACAAATGTCTGCTTAGGGGTCTTATACTAGCATACTTTTTCTTGCAAAAGTAGCACTCTAACTTATCATTCTCTAGCTTAAACGGCTGTATACCTAACTCCGTGTTTAGATTGAGCGGTATATCGTGGTTATCGTGTAAATGCTGGGCCATGTTCTCCACTTTATCCATGGATATCGTGCACAGTCTACACTTGAGGTCCGTGATGTCAACTTTAAGGTAGCAAGTGGTAGAACAGTGAGCGAACGCCGTGGAGAGGTTAAAAGTGGCGTGTTCGGACTCCATGTGTTGCCTGTATGCCTGGGGCTGACCGAAATCTGTGTCGCAGTACACGCATAGCATACGCAAATCCGGCAAACGGAAGGGGTACGCGGTGGCGTACTGTATTAAGAGGCCCGCGTTACGCCGCGCGTCTCCCTCTTCTAGAACAGAAAGAAATAAGCGGTGTCACTTCTATGTCTTTCTGTTGCTAAAGGTTATTTAGGGTGGATCTCTTTGAATAGGTAGAGTTAGATTTTCAGTAGAAAAAATGAGTATGGTTTTTAGATAGCAATGATGAAGCATATTTGCTAAGAAATCGTCCCTACTGTTTTTTAATTTAGTTGTAATTTGAGTGGTTAGTTATTTTTTAATTAGCAATAATACAGCGTTCGTCATAACCGTGTATATTTATACATTACAACACAGGTCTCATGTCAAAAGATTACAAAAATAACTTTATACAATAATAATGGCAACATTGATATTTACATCTCGCTGAGATTAGGATGATGTTTTTTCACATGGTAACTCAGCTTCCATTTGCTGACAAAAAGTTTCCCGCA
Organism: Leucoptera coffeella; assembly: GCA_030578115.1. Classification (NCBI taxonomy): domain Eukaryota; kingdom Metazoa; phylum Arthropoda; class Insecta; order Lepidoptera; family Lyonetiidae; genus Leucoptera; species Leucoptera coffeella. Next base: position 100,495 of record JAMBLF010001039.1, read on the forward strand.
TCCCGAGCAGCCGACCTTTTTGCTGTCATCGTGCACGACAGAATGGGCTTTTAGATGGTCGTTTCTAAGGAACATTTTACCGCAAACTTTACACTCATGTTGTCTTTCTCCCGTATGTTTACTCGTTACGTGGGAGCTCAAATCCCTTTTATTACTAAAGCTGACACCACAAAACTGGCATTGACACTCCTTAGTATGAACCTTTTTCGTGTGGAAGTACAACAACGTCCGTGATTTAAACTCAATCATACAAGTGAGACAGGGATACATCTTTTTCTCCTTCCCGTGTACCTCGACCATGTGCATTTCACGAAAATCCCAAGTGATAAACCGTTCGTCACATTCCGTACACTTAATCGGCAAGCAGACCTTATTATCCCTCATATGTTGCTTCTTCTCTTCCACCGAACCGAACGTTTGATTACACGACTTACAAGTTTGAGTCAATAGAGGATTATTATGAGAAACAAGATGTCTGCCCAACATTCTTTTGTCACTAAAATGCATGCCACACACATCACACACTTCACTCAACACGTGCTTACTGACATGTCTGTACAGCGGATACAGCCATGGAAAAGACTTTTGACAGTTAATGCATTCGAATTTATCCAATTCGAGCTTCAAAGCCGCTAGACCGAGGTGAGTTGTGTCACTAACTTCAATTCCGTGCTCAACGAGATGTGTGGCCACACTTTCTAGATCTGCAAAGGGCATTTGACAGTGTCGACACCTAAGATTTGTTACGTCTACCCTCACGGCTACATTAATTCTGCCAACGGCTTTAGACCAGTCAGCTTTCGCGTGGTTGACCTCCATGTGAGTACGGAATACGTCTGGTACTTCAAAGGTCGTTTCGCAGAAAAAGCACCTAATAGTCTTTCCCTCGACCACTTTAAAGGGGTACGCTGTGGTATTCTTCAACATCAAGCGCGCGTTTCGCTTGGACTTGTTCATCCACGACCCTAAAAACGCATAATTATAGTTTAGTTCCTTCATTTTGTTTTGTTATCAACAAGGGGAATCATATTATAAGCATATTTCAGTTAGCCCTAAATATCCTTTCGGCTGAAGGGGTGGGCTTAGGTTATAGAAAGTCTTATTAATAATTAAGACTAATGCCAGTTTAAGTATTTATTTATTGCAACGTAAAATAAGCCCGTAATATTCAGGACAAAATATGATATTACAAAAGACCTGTTGAAAATGTGAAATGTTCTCTAACATCACAGAATTGTAATCACACATTCATATAGTAGACTATCAAATGGCTATTTTACACATCATTTTGTAAAAATCTACTACAAACTTTTACTGTTTTTGTATTCTTACACGCTACTCCATCATTACAGATATCGAATCTTAATTCCACTTCAACGTAAATCTTTATCCAGACCTGAACATACTTCTTATTAATGATGTCGTTTAACATGTCGCTTCAAACGCCATTCGCAATGAAATTTGGCATCACATCTATCACATACATGAGCCTCCTTAGAATGATAGGCTTTAAAATGCTGGTAGTACTGCGTCGGCTCTTCAAACGTTAAACCACACTCATGGCACCCCTTAACAGTTTTATCAACACCGTGCGCCGTTTCTGTATGCTTTTTCTTGACTCTATGACTGGGAAACTTCTCAAAACAAACTTTACAGAAGTACTGGAAGCATTTTTTATGAGTTCTTTGGTGTTTTTGTTTCTCTTGTATACTGGGAAAAGTGCTATTGCAACTTCTACAGGCAACTTGACCGTTTTCGTGTCTAGATCTCATGTGCTTAGTCAATCCTGTCACAGCCGCGTAACCTTGAGCACAAATCTCGCACACGTATTGCAGAAAATGCTTAATCGTATGTCTGTTCAAATGGATTAGGGAAGCGAGTTTTTCTTCGCACACCGCACAAGTATACGCCTTGTTCAACTTATACGGCATTATACCTAACGGATGATCTAGATTTACACTCTTTCCATGTACATCTTTTAAATGTGTAGCTATTGCGTCTATTTGCTCAAACTTGGACTGACATATCAAGCATTCTAAGTCCGTTATATCGGCTTTAAGGAACTCGTTGCCTAGTTGTTTATACGCTAAGGCGGGTCTAAAGCTGGGCTTGTCTACAAAGTGTTGTCGGAAGGAATCGCCGTCCTCATACCGACTTTGACAGTAGACGCAAACTATAAATCTATCGTTAACGCGAAAGGGCCTAGCTGTCGTGAACTGCATAATGGACTCTGCGTTTTGCCTCGTGTGTATAACTCTTGAGTTATCGCCTATAACAAGAGAAAATTTGGTTCTTCAGTGACAAGTTTTCCATTTGAAAGCTCACTTGTTATACTTAAAGGCACACTAAAGTTAGTATTTACGATGATGTATGACTTTTTATAAACGTTCAGGAGCAGGAGAAATAAAGCTTTGAGAATGTATGATAGTAGATAGATAGTAGATAATTCATCATACACGTTACGAATATATTTTACATATATATTCGAGTGGAGAGTTATATTACCCTTTATTATAGGCTACAATGACAGTTAATAGCCATACACGTACTTCTATTCAGTGCAGCGCGTTGTTGAAAGGTTTATATTTCCATTAAACCATGAAATTTCCGAAAGCAATTACCTAAGAGTAGATACATTAACGTACAGTGTAACGGTAGGAGTACAATATTAACAGCATTAATGTTCGTGCTACAATGACTTGACATATTATAGAGATGGATAATAATAGATTAGGATTAGGCAGGTATCAGATACCTGAAGGTTACACAAGGGACACAATAATATTTTAATTGCCGAACGTGTATGTAGAGGTTTATTAATTATAATTACGCGTAAGCCCTATAATATTGAGGGAAGATCCAAGAAGTTTACTTAGGAAAGGAAAAGTGACATACTTCCTGTTAAAGAGAAGCTTTTATTGTTGATGGCACTCGTGCCTACCTAACCTATACTTTCTTAAAATACAGCCTCACCCGATTCACGAAGTCAAGTTGATGTAAATTATAACGAAGTTAGCTCTATTATATTATATTCTCTAAACGACAATTCTCTTCAATCACTATTACGAAACTCCTGTACCTAATGAGACTCATGAAAACAAACGACCTATTTATTATACCTCTCAAAACGTTAGATTGACTGAGGGAAACCACCGTTATATTGAAAAAAATTACACCCTATACCGCGGTACGTATTAAAAAACGAAAGTAAAAGATTGTATTAACTTATATTGTCGTAGTTCCAGCGGTATATTACTTCTAGACGAAGTTCATAGAATATTCATACGAATAATTTAAAGATAGGTATATAGTTTAGAGCTTAATGCATAATTTAAGATATTCAACTCAAAACTACATTAAATACAGATGTAATAATGAGTTACTCTTACGTATTTTACAGCTAATACTAGTTAAAACTAGAAAATAATTGCTTGATACACTAGTCTTTTACTTATTTTGTATAATATTATGTATCAAACAGATATTTTCATGGATACCTTTAGACAATATAAAAATCTGGTAATATTTGAGTGAGTTACTATTGACCTGAGGCCCAAGTCCACTAACTAATGCGTTTTATCACAATCGTAGTTCAATATCGCTTCAATAATAGTGTGAAGTTGGTAGTGGACTAGCAAAGGTGTCAAATTTCATTATTGAAGACAGAAAAAGTGTCAAATGTCTCCATTTTAACACTTTTACTATTTCACAAACAACTTCATACTGTTACTGATGAGATATTGAACTGTTATTTAGCAAAAAGCTTCAGTAGACTTGAGCCCCAGTTTCTTTCTTAATAACAAGACTTCTTTATAGATAATTTAATGCCAATAGCTTTTGTGTAGACAAACTATTGGCATGGACAACCATCTCTCCATATTGTCTGTGGCGCTTATTAACTAAATATTGTGGTTTAAGTATGCACACGTTGAGAAATAAAATTGAACAAATAAAATTGTATTGTAATATTATCATATTGATTGGATTTATTGTGATTTTCTTATATTGTAAACTAGGTATTCGCTGTACATACATATATAAAAACAAAAATCTTCAAAACCATTATCTTTTGTTGATATACAGAGGTTTGCATGCCCATCTTTGCAGTTGTGGATACATATTATATGATCAGAATATTGAAATACTAGCGACCCGCTCCGACTTCGCACGGGTATAATGGATCCTACTCCACAAATTAATGGATGTTATTGTTACATATAGACCTTCTTCTTGAATCATTTATCTATTAAAAAAAACCGCATCAAAATCCGTTGCATAGTTTCAAAGATTCAAGCATACAAAGGGCCATAGGGACAGAGAAAGCGACTTTGTTTTCTACTATGTAGTGATTCATATTATTACAAAAATTACATACTAGACCAACATCAACAATTTACATATGTATGTAAAGCGAATACATTGTGTTTTATCAATACTCCCTTACCTTACTCATCCATTCAATCCATAGCTTGATTCCAATGCAAGTTTGGTAGCCATCTAAATAAGAATTTTTGTACCAGCACCCATATTAATCTAGGACTTATTTGAATGTATCCATCTGCCTTATTTAGTATTACATAAGAGGTAATGATGTAACTAAAAAGTTGTTTAAATATTTTTGCTACGGTATATCACCTATACATCAAAATTTTGGTATCTTCAATGTGTTTTATGAAATATTATTATTATGTATTCAATAATATGCTATATTATAACTGTTTCATTATGGTTTGTAATTCATCTTTTTTAATTCATAGATTATTGAAACTTCGACTTCTGGGAGTCTTCAATATTACAGTCATATCATATTAAAGTAAATGACTATGAAGTCTGACTGCCTCCATAAAAGTTGTAATAGAAAAATCATCCTTAAGACACTTTCTTTTTTAAATTCTTTTTATGATTTTATAGATTCTAACACAACCATAGAAAAAATGTTCTTGCTTCTATATGTCGAATATCCAGATACCTAAATCTTGCACAAAAACACAATAATCACAAAAAAATACTGTTACAAAATCAGTTCAAATCACAATAAACCCTTAATAACTTTATATTGATGCAAACTTAAACCACGAAAACTAATCTAGGTATTCTAATGAACTGTTTCAATTTATAAATAAAAAAAATGTTTTAATTAGACCAGGTATTAAATCATCTTATAATATGGTATTGTAAATAAAATGGTACCAATTTATGCATATTTAGGCAATGTAGACAATTGCAATTTTTATTTAGGTAGACCATTGATGGAATGCAATTTGTATAAACGTTTTTCCCTTATATATTTTAAACATGTAAAGATCAATCATTTATCAATTTACTTCAAAAATGAGTGCAACAAATCAAACAATTCATCAGAAGTAAAAACGTTGTTCTGAGTAATTTGGGTGTTAGAATGTTTTCTCAGTTATACTTTAACCATCAAGATGTTTAGATAACAACACAGCAAACAATTATAGTTTTAAGAGATTCGCGATTTATACTCATGATTAATAACTAACGGGACTTATTGCGTATGTATTTATATATATAGTCTGCCCATGACCATGGCTGCTGCAACGTAGCCGAAATGTCAGGTTAACAACAACAACAAACAATGCTAAATTTGATAATAATAATTGTAGATGTTAAACACAATTCTAATAATAATGCTAAATGTGAGATATTATGACTCCCAGATTCTATCAAATCCAAAAGAGGCATAACATATCTGCATTTGTATGTCTATAAAGACGCATTACATTGATGACTATTATAATAATATTTAGGACACTACTTTACTATTGAACTAGCTCCTTGGTAAGATCATTTAAGACTTGTGTTAATGGTACTAGTCAACGTATATTTAAGAAATATTCACTTATTATACATAGATTATATGTAATATATATGATCAACAACCAGACTGGAAAGCAGAAGTAAAGCATAGTTCTTAACTCTGCCTCCACCTTTGGGAATCTTTTGACCTCACAATTAGCGTTCAGGTGGTTAACCAATCGCACTATTGAAGTCGTTTAATTATGTATAGACGTTTCTTTTGCCTTTTAGAAACAAACTTATGTTATGAAATATAACCCTACATTATTAAATACTGATTCTAAGTAACATAACCCTTAATTTTGGATTGGCATTCCACAGGAAAGAGAAGGACAGGGCGTCCTAAGTCTACATGGCGTCGCTCAGTTCAGAAGGAGGCAAAGTCCATGGGACTGCAGTGGGGAGATCTGCAAGAGATTGCGCAAGATCGCCCACGGTGGAGAAACCTTCTTCGAGCCCTATATCCCTGCTAAGGGATAACAGGAATAAAGTAAGTAAAGTAAGTAACCCTTAATTTTTTACTTCTACTGCATCTAATACCCAAAAGACTTGACCAACCTGTTATCAACTTAAAGAACCTACCTTTCTTTTTCTTGCTAGTATCCGCGTTAAGCACCAACTTATTCTTTGTGCTCACTTTATCTGTCTTCTTCTTCAACACTAGTTTATTACTCCGCACCGCTTTCACTTTCTTAGCTCCGTCTTTTAGTGTTAACGTTGCTTTACGTTTCTTCGGTACCTCTGAGGAGGACGCTTTGCTATTGTCTAATAAATCTAAGAGGTCCATCGACTCCTTTTTTGGTGTTTTCGTTGCAAAATTCACTAGCGGTTCATCGTCCACTGCGAAGAGAAATACAAGTTTGTGTATCAACATACATAAATAAGGCACACAACAGATAAACCTTTCACGGTATTCCAAAGATGGTGTAACCACTTTTATGTCTTTGGTTTTTAGCCCATATTTCACCAATTAGCCAGTACTTAACAGGTATTATCAGAGCTATTATGTTAAATTTTGTATAAACATTAACTAGTAATAGCTTACATTAACAATGTAGTCAGAATTGACATTAAACTGTAATACTACTGAGTTAACTAAGGAATTAAAATATGTATATATAAAATTAAAAAAAGAATAAGAATATTTTTAAGTAAGCAGATTGACAAAAGGAATATATATCAGTGAAGTGGAATGGCAGTTAAAGGAGCTAAGGGTGTGAAGGGGCCGGCCTAATAAGACATATAACAGTCAGATAGACACCATATTGAAAAAGGGTAACGTTAGGAGTACCTATAACAGCGGAGTGTGTATGAAAAGATGTATGAGTGTCAATGAAGCGAAAGTGGTCTGTCAGGATTGAGACAAATGGGGATCCGTGATCTCTGCCTACCCCTCTACAGGGAATGAGGCATGATGTGTATGTATATTAAAATATATCTACCTTCCGAACCTACCTTATGAAGTATTTAAACGTTTGCAGTAGCCCTCAAACCTCTTGATAATCCCAAGCATTACAATCAATAACATTATTTATTTGCTGCATTATATAACATAATGAACTTACTATCATCATCATCGTCATCATTGTGGTGGGTGTCCATATCATGATCGCTGTCCGGAAACTCTAGCTTCACATCCTCCAGTTTCGGTATCATGTCCTTTTCATTCTTCGTTTCCTCTATAACAAAAAAAATAGGAGGTTATATGTCAAAGTCAAAAGATTTTTATTACAATATAAGCAAAGTCAAATTTTGCTTTAGAAATGGAAAAATATGTTACTTTTGCTAATCCACTACAAACTTCACACTCTTACTGATCTGACATTGAACTTACATTTTGAAAAATTTAGTTGACTTGGGCCCCTGTTTTTCCCAAAAGGGATTATATTACAAGAATTAATTAAAATAGTTAACACAACTTACCGACACTATCCAAGCTATCTACTCCACCTTTGCACAGGTGATTGATGAAGACCCTCTCGCATTCTTTCACTTGTTTCTTGAACTCTGACGCATCTCGTAGCCTCGATATGCAGGGTTCGCAGATCAGACGACTCTGTGACGTTGGACCACCAGTATCCGAATAGGATATCTGGTGAAATAGATAAAATAGTGTTATTGTAGAATAGAATAGAAAAACATTTATTCACAATAGCAACAATAGAATACATCATCATTCATTAAGGTTCTATGTCCCCTAAATGGGGCAGAGGGCATCCACAGTGCTCTGCCATCTCGATCGGTCTTGGGCTTCGCGCTTGACTTCACTCCACGTCTTTCCAATATAACACACTTTACAAAATTTGGTACAAACACATACAGATATCAGTAATTGTTAGGTGCACTGTATTGCTGTTGTGAAAGGCCCCAGATTCAGCATTGTATTAGTTAATATATAATTTAGTATTCAAATGGTAATTACATACATATACATTTGTGTCCCTTAATTCCTTTTGGGGTGGTAAGAACCTCGATGACATGGTATTACCACCTAGGTCACTTGTTAGCATGAAAATTTATTCAATGGGGTTACAATGTTATTTTGAACATTGGTGACAGGTTGCTAGCTCATGGTTCAATTGATTCCATTTACCCCTAGTACTTTAGTCGCTTCTTACGACATGCCGGGAAGAACGGCAGCTAATTAGTATTCTTGTTACGTTCTAGTTACGGTAGAATATAATGTAAATAGTAAATAAACATTAAAGAAAATATTCTAAACAAGTTTGGAGTGCAATTTACATGTATTTTGCGATATTATTAATTGTTAACGATGACCAAAAAGATACATTCCTTGGCGTTTCTGAGCATCCCTAAAGGACTTGTGAGCGGAAAAGGCATGTATATTAAATGAAAACAAATTTATTTAATTCTCGAACGCGTTGATTACACCGCGTCACTTGATCTTAACTTGAGGATGAATTATCGATTAATTCACCAAGATGGCTTCACTTCACCTATAAGCTGAGTTTTTAACTTATTGATATACAATAAACGAGAAGAAATGATAAGAAATTAATAGTTTTTAATAAGATTCTGATTGAAAAAAGAAAACTTACGCATTCTTTTGGGAAAATAAAAACTAAAATATAAATGAATCGGTACATAATCAAATTACTTACTGAAACATCGAATGTCTCGGAAAGCATATCAGAATATACTTCCCGCTTCCCCATCCAGAAATATTCCGTAGATATATCTTTATAACATCCATCGGATAAACAACAGCGGCAGACATTGTTGCCTGGCCGCCATCCCGAAGACAATTTCACATCCATTTTCTAGTATAAAAATAACACCTCTAGTCCAATATTCACAATCAATTTAATCTATACTATAAAGTCTTAAGGAAACACATCACTTTAAACCTTAATATCACGATTATTTAAAAATTTAATATTTCTTTTGAGTGGCATAGAATTTCTAGACGCCACCGCAACGACGCCATTGTGATTTTTGTTTTTTATTTTTATAATACATTACATTCAGCCAATATCAAGGCTAAAGGTTGTCATGGCATGAGAGAAAATATTTAGTTTATTATAACTTTCTTTAACTGAGTGAGTAAAGGCATATAATTTTATTAGTTACACGATCTCAGCGACACGACGGGTTAACCCCCTGAAGTCTAATCACGAGGTCCCGGGTTCGATTGCCGGTGGAGGTAAATTAAAAAACTACGCTTTTCTTCTGGGCGTTGATTAAAAATGCTATATACGTATTTACTATTTATCTAACTATAATAAGTCTATATTTGTTAAATTTACGTTGACTAGTAGTACCCTTAACACAAGTCTTAATTGAACCTAACAAGGAGCTACTTCAATTGGTGTAATATAAGAAAATATAACACATATACACTTCACAACTAATACTCCTTGTGAGGTACTCAGGGCATCGCGTATATACATTAGCATTCAAGAAATTTACTTAACACGTTCGTTGACACTTCTGCCGGACCATGTACTTGCGATGTGACATTTTTTTCTCCATACAAATTATCGCGACGTCCTGGAACGTCTTGTCACATCACATAGTATTGATAGGGTTTATGTTTAGGTTTATGATAAAAACCGTGGCAAAAAACACCCAGGACGAACACGTGGTTCACCGTGATGTCACAGCAGCCGGCTGACAGGAAGAAAAACAACGTCGGCAAACGTCGTGTGCGTTCGGGAGCCGGATGCCGACACTCACACAGTGACGGCGAATAATTTCTTTGTTGTGACATAGGATTCAAAAAAGTCTCGCGATGTGACGCTAACATGTTATTCTTTTATACTATGGCTCTTCAGTTGCTATAAATAGAGGTTAAATTATCACAAAACAATCGGAAATTCCGACGTGTGTACACGTCCGTCACATCGTAATGTTACCTACAGGACTTCCACAGACGTCGTGTCCACGAATGTGTTAAAAAAGACAAAGAAAGATTATTTGTGACACATGCGTAATTTGATTTGCTTGGTCTGATTTTCAAACGTGTTAAACACGTTTATATCAATAAATTATACTTAAAATGCAATAATAAAAAAGAGATTAACACTTCCTCGACTAATTGGTAATTATGACATTCTAAGTTAAACGTAGCGAATAATGTATTAATATCCTTATGTATTGAATTATTATTATGTACAGGGGTTGAAATAAAACGAAGACACAAAATCAATAAATTAATTATTTTATTCAAGTTACAGAGGGATTGATTACAGATTTATAAAAGGAATATAATTCAATGCACATCAAAAATACTGAAATGTACACCAAAATATAGTAAAACCCGCAAAAGCATAAAATATATAGCACACTCCACTATTTAATGGATGTTATTATACATATAAACCTTCCTCTGGAATCACTCTATCTATTAAAAAACCGCATCAAAATCCGTTGCGTAGTTTCAAAGATTTAAGCATACAAAGGGACATAGGGACAGAGAAAGCGACTTTGTTTTAGAGCAAAGGTTAGGTTTGGGTTGGGACTGTATTGTTTTGGTGTACAATTCAGTATTTTAGGAGTGCATTTTCGTAATATCTGATGTTCCTTTAAACACTATTCTTTATTATATTTACTATTTACAATATAATACAATTCGTCACAAACATACAACACATACGCATGTGACATTTAACAAAAACCAGTTAATTTCATAGTTTTGTTAGGTTAGTAGGTATTTTATATCACTTCAAATTAATCACAAAGGCTAAATTTCATGCAGTTTCAATTTACCATTTTGAAGATGGTAAGATGTTCAAAAAACCTATATTTATATACCGATATTTCTATTGCGAATGAACATAACTTCATTTCGAACTTGTAAATGACGAAATGGCTTGCCACCTGTCACAGTGACTACTGACTATATCAACCAGGAGGATTCAAGTGGCCATAGAGTTACTACCTTCGTAATGGCCACATTGTTTTAGTTCCAAATTAGTGGCGCTGTAGTCAACGGAGACCTGTCAAATGCCAACCGGTCGTTTTCATAATGTAAACAAACATCTATTTGTTAAATAAATTAATTAAACATACGTATTATTAAATTATTTTAAATAAATAATAAATTAAAGATACATATTTTTCCGACATTTTTATAATAAACAACGTTGAACTATTGATAAACAAATAGATTACGAGAAACTGATTAGAAATTGACTTTTGACAGGTCTCCATTCTCACTAGCGCCCCTAGCGGGATAATAAAGTGAGGAATGCTGCCATTGCGGACATGGAAACCCGAACCGCTAACAAGGCAAGGGTTATGTCGTAGAAACAAAAAAAAAAGATAAACAAAACGCGTTCACGACCATTAACCCTTGCGGGGTCCAAGTTTCCATGCCACCTCGAACCCACGTGTTGGCCAGATAGTACTCAATGTGACAGGTGGTAAGCCATGTCGCCATTTACGAGCACTAACTATTACCTGTTCGGGAACAGGTAGGTTTCCTCACGATGTTTTCCCTCACCGTAGTATTCGACGCATTTCGTAAATGTATTTTTATTACATATAACAGCAATTACAGAGATGGACACCCGAACCGCTAACAAGACAGGGGTTTTGTCGTGAAAGTGACTTAACAATACAAGCTAAACTATTATAGTTTTAGGAGATTCGCGATTTATACTCATGATTAATAACTAACGGGACTTAGGTATACACAGTCTGTCCGAGACCATGGCTACTGCAACGTAGCCGAAACGTCGTGTTAATAAAGGTAATTTTATTATATATAAAAACTTACGCGATAAGTCCCGTTAGTTATTAATCATAAGCTTAACTATATTCAGGATGTTGACTCTTCATGTGACCTTTTAAACTGCAGTTTTGAACGAACGCTTGAGCGCATATATGACATCTGTACCTGTAAAGAGATATATAATATAGAATGGGACGTAAAAAGAAACCAACTTAACTTAGCCTAAACTTCTATATCCACTCAAACACACTCGGCGGTTATAGGTACTCCTAATGTCACCCTTTTTCAATATGGTGTCTATCTGACTGTCAAACGAATACGTATGTCCTATTGGGCCAAGCCCACGAACCAAATACAAAGAGGACCTGGCGTAAGGAGCGGTTCCCGTTACGCGGTGCGGAGTCCAAATGGCTTGTTCTAATTGGTGCGGAGTCTAAAATGTGTAGTAGAAAGAAGATACCTAATTTGATTGGCCGATGCCGTGTTTTGATTGGTTGTAATATCCCCTTCCATCCCGCGTACCTCGTTTCACCCCGCGTAGTGCCACGCTAGTTTCCATACAAATATTGCGTAAGGCCCACTCCTCTTATTCATTACTTCATGAATCACTCCTGTCTCTCTCTCCTCACGCACACTCGCCGCACGTACCTCCTAGGGGTCATTATAATGCGTTTGAGTACAATCATCGTTCAATGTCACTTCAGTTATAGTGTGAAGTTGGTACTGCATTAGCAAACGTGACAAAATACACCGTTCATTACAGACATTTTTAAAGCGAAATTTGTCACTGTCTTGTTACTGAAGTGATATTGTACAAAATACTCAGACAATGGCAGGTGTAACCTAAAAAGCTACTTACTTTATTTTGCATTGATTTAACAAAATTTCTAATTTTTTTTTAATTCTATTTTATAAGTCTATGTACAACTGAGTTTACCCCGTTACATCATCATCAGCCTGTCTGAATCCACTGTTGGACATAGGCCTCCCCCAAATGACGCCACTTCTCCCTGTCAGTGGCCGTTCGCATCCATTCGATGCCGGCACATTTTTTAGTTTACCCCGTAATCAGTAAGTAATTAAAGAAACAAAATAGGGGGTGCAACACACTCGTACATACCTCCTGTCATTATTATGTATCTTGAGATGCTCTTTCAGTGTCTTTAAGCGAGGGTAGGCTTTCTCACACACCTTACAACGAAAGTTCCTTTCACCAGTGTGCATTGGCAGATGATTGGTTAGGGCGAAGCGAGTGAAGAACCTTTGGCCGCAGTACTGGCAGTCGTATCTGTAAGGGGGGGACACCAATTGAACTAGCCCCTCGCTAAGTACATTTAAGACTTGTGTAAAGGGTACTAGTCAACGTATATTTAAGAAATGTATACATATTATATATAATAATAATAATATTTCGACATTATTACACCAATTGAACTAGCCCCTCGGTAAGTAAATTTAAGACTTGTGTCAAGGGTACTAGTCAACGTATGTTTAAGAAATATGTACTTATTATACATAGATACATACATATATAGCATATATAAATAACGACCAGAATGGAAAACAGTAGAAAAGCGTTGTCTATCTCTACTCTGCCACCGCCGGGAATCGAACCCGGGACCCCACGATCAGCGTTCAGGTGTCTAACCGATCGCGCCACGGAGGTCGTCAGTCAAATCACTCAAATATAGTAGCTTCATTAGTTACACAAAGTTACATATGCATTCACGTCCTTGAATCCCTATGGGTTAGGTTACTTATAATATTAAGTAATTAGTCGACTTTACGATATACCCTGGGCGAATTATGTATTTTAAAGATGAGAGATCAGAAAAATTAGAATTGTCCGATCCATTTGAATTTAACGAAATATTGAAAAAAATAATTTTCCGAATACATGACGCCTCCAATTTTTTATTTATTTTTTGTTATCCTAATGAGGTTTTGATTGAGTTTATCGTAGTACCTCTACACGAAATTATTACATATATACATATTCATTCTAGTTCTTTAATTCCTTTCCGGAGTGTACAAAATCTCGGAGACATGATAATATCGCGTAGGTCACTTGTTAGCATGAATATTGGGGTTGTGATGTCATAATGGAACAACGGTGAAAGTTTACTAGATAATAGACAATATATCTATGTGTGTGCGTCTATTTTGTATGCTTACCTGAAATCCTTGAAATGCTCCTTCCGCTGGTGTATGGTGAGCATGCGACGTGTGAGACACACTTTATCGCACATAGAACACGGAAAGCTTAAGGGCTGTTCGCCGTGTACCTAAAACATGGAATGAACAATATACATACATAAATACATACACATCACGCCTGATTCCCTGTAGAGGGGTGGGCAGAGATCACGGATCCCCATTTTTCTCAATCCTGACAGATGACTTTCGCTTCATTGACACTCATACATCTTCTCACACACTCGGCGGTTATAGGTACTCCTGACCTCACTCTTTTTCAATGTAGCGTCTATTTGACTGTTATATTTCTTATTGGGCCGGCCCCTACGTGACCGCCCTTCCACGTAAATATATTAGTATAAATCCTTGTCCAGTGCTATTTGGGGATAAAAAAAGAATGCTAACTGTCTGGGGCCTTACTCCACTAATTAACTATGTCGGCGATACAACTGCATCGCTACTGCGTCTCTGCTGTAAAAGTGGTAGTCTGCTAAAATTTTGATATATCACATTTGTACCTCGATAGTGACTAATACGCGTCAGTAGCGCTTCAGTGGTAACTCTATAGAGCACTCGCTGACAATTGAACATAGACAAAGATGTCAAAACAATAGTAAGGTACCAAAAATATGGCGATTGAACTGATATTGAGGTAGGATTGGTTAGTGTAGTAGGTTTTATACTTCAGACGGTGTTCAATAGCGCTTCAGTGGCGTAAAGTTGTAAGTGGAGTACCACAAGTGTCAAATGGCTGCTACTGAAGTACTATTGTATTTGTGGCGACCTCTAGAGCGCCACACACATAGAAAACCTAAGTAAACCTAAGTTGTAATATATTTATTTTACAAACAAAAACATTCTTTACTACTAAGAAAACTAGAAAATAGTAACCTCAAAAATATTCGTTCTAGAAATATTAGGGGCTACAGTAGTTTAACTTTAGTACCACAGATGTTACTGTACTAAGGAATAGTTCGTTTTGTGTAATAACAATTTAGTAACATCTCTGGACTAAACCTGAGTTGTTCCTAGAACTAAACTTTTGTAATAAGACGGTTTGAACTCACCTCGACCAAATGCTTCAACTTTTGCGGGTAGGTCATAAGTTTGACGTCGCACTTCGGACAATATACGCGGCCAAGTTTCTTGTGTACTCTATCTATGTGAAGATCCCTGCAAAAAGTAATATCGAGCCTTTTAATACATATATACATTCACGTCCTTTAATCCCTTTCAGGGTGGTCAGAACCTCAAGGTAATAATATCTCTTAGGTCACTTTTAGTAAGAATATTGAGGTTGTGATGTCATATGGAACATTGGTGACAAGTTGCTAGCTTATCGACGAATAGATTCCATTTATTCATTGTCTTTTAGTCACCTTCTACGCCATTATATTCTACGATATGCTGACAGACAAGCATCTGCTATTTAAATCTTACATATTTACAAAATATTCCACTATTAGACCATTCCCAAAGAACTAAAGAATTTTCAGTAACAATATTAAGTTAGAATTTTAATTCAATTTAATTAGGAGCCAGCCCCATAAAACATATGACAGTCAGATAGACGCCATATTGAATATAGGTTTCGTTAGAAGTACTTATAACCGCCGAGTGTGTATGAGGAGGCGTATAAGCGTCGCTGGTAGTGGTTGGCTGAGGGCCACGAGTGATCGTGTTTTGTGGCGTAACCTTGGGGAGGCCTACGTCCAGCAGTGGACTATCATAGGCTGATTGATTGATAATCTCCCATACTAGCATAAGTTTCACTCACCTATTATACTGTCCTCGAAACATTTTGCCGCATACATTACACGGGAACGAACCCTGAGCATGCCGCTGTTGATGCATTATGAACCTGAAAGAGAAAGAAAAAAAGTATTAAATTTATTTAGCTTAAGATTTTATTTTATAATTTTTAGCTTTTTTTTATGTCTTTAATATGCCATTCACCCTAAGGTTATGTCGGTAAAAGTACAAACACTGATGCCATGGCTTTTGCACTTTTTATTCCGTCGCCATGGTTACACCAACGCCGCCAGCCGCTACAACCGAAGAAAAACGAGCTTGAAGCTCCAATTCTTCTCTTCCTTGTTCTTCGGTTCGTTCCAGTTGAGTATCCAAATCTTATCCCATAGCGAACATATTTAGCCAGTTTGGCATCACAATTGACTAAATATTCAGCCGAAAATAATTATTTGTATTTTCAATTTTCACTGAGCTGCTGACTTTGTTGACGAACCATCGACGACTGAGTAATTTAGTCTAATTTTAGAATTTTTTTATTAAATGTAAATAGTGATTAAATCTCACGATGTTTTCTTTCACCTTAGTATTCAGTGCAGATGTATTTACTGTAGTTCCGTCTAGGACACAAAAGAATGCTAACTAGCTGCCGTTCTTCTTGGCATGTCGTAGGAGGCGACGGGACTAGGGTTGAATGGAATCTAATGGGCGATAGGCTCACAACTTGCACCAATTTTCCATATGATATCATAACCCCAATATCCATGCTAATAAGTGACCAAATATGTTTTCATGTCTCCGAGGTTCTGTCCACCCTGAAAGGGATTATAGGGGCCTAATTTCATCAATAATTTTTGCAAAATATCACTTCAATTCCACTTCACTAACATTGTGAAGTTATACTTTTAAAAGATTCGCGATTTATACTCATGATTAATAACTAGCGGGACTTATCGAGTCTGCCCGTCCCTATGGCTGCTGCAACGTAGCCGAAACGTCGGGTTAATAAAGGTAACTTCATTATATAAAAACTTACGCGATAAGTCCCGTTAGTTATTAATCATTGTGAAGTTGTTCGTCAAATAGCAAAAGTGTTAAATTTCGCCATTTTTATAATAAGTTTGTGTCCACCCCGAAAGGGATTAAAGGACGTGAATGTACATAAATAACACTCACCGAGAATTATCCACGAATCCGAGGCCGCAGGTTTCACAAACATAGTTCCTATAATGTACATTCATATGCTTATTCAACGCGTGAAAATACGGGTAGGTCCCGTCACAAAGCGCGCACGCCATCTGTCCTTCACACAGGCGAAACGGCAGAACTAAATCCTTTTGCTTCGCGTAGTAGTCCCTACCATGCTCGGGTAGATGTCGCTTCAAGTCTTCCAGAGTGCTAACTTTGTTTTCGCAGAATCTGCAGTCAATTCGTGTTATGTCCACTTTGATCATCTTTTTCGCGTCCATGATTTTGAATTTCTTAGGATTGTGTTTTGTTAATGTGTGTGTTCTTAAAACGTCAGGATTGGCACATAGTTCGCCACAATAGAAGCAAATTAGATTGTTGTGCTTGCATTTAAATGGTATTATGTATGAGCTTTCTATTAGGTTTAAGGTATTGGTTTCTATTAGGTAATTTTGGTCTTTTTCCCGGTTTTGTTGTTGTAATTTCGACATGGATTCGCCTGTAAATAAATACATACATACATATACATGTATAATGGGGTTTTTAAGTAAACGTCTCGTTTTAACGTCTCGGCAAAAGTAGTGTAGGACACCCCCTGCCAGGTGGACCGATGACCTCAAGAAGGTTGCTGGTAGTGGCTGGATGAGGGCCACGAAAGATCGTCTTTTGTGGTTTACCCTTGGGGAGGCCTACGTCCAGCAGTGGACTATTACGGGCTGATTGATCGATGAATGGGGTTTTGATGTCATATGAAACTATGTGGACAGGTTGCTAGGCAGCGCCCAATAGATTCCATTTACCCCTAGTCCCTTAGTCGCCTCCTACGACATAACGGGAAGACCGGCAGCTAGTTAGCATTCTTTTTATGTACCAGACTGACACGGGATTCATACATTTTCATTTATATCAATAATACAAACAAACAGATACACAAAAAAGATATAACTAAGATTTAGGAATGCCTACCCCTCTACAGGGAATCAGGCGTGAGTTATATGTATGTATTATATTGCCATCTGTCACATTGAGTATTGACTATCTGGTCAACACATGAGTCCGAGGTGTCCATAGAATTAATACCTTCGCAGTTGCGGAGATGGACACCTGAACCTCTGACAAGGGTTAATGGTCGTGAACGCGTTTGTCTTTTTTACATAATTATGTGTGTATACCAACTCACCAACAGACACGGCTTTCTCCCGTTTCACTCTGCCAGGCCTAATCCTCTCAACTTCCACTCTTCTACTATCTTCTACTACAACTTCTATCTTCTTCCTCTTCTCCACTTTACAAGAGAGAGGTTCATCGTCATTAGATTTGCTACTCACCGAACTTATGTTGTCTGGAGCTGTAAACATATGTATATCTTATATACCGACCGATGACCTGAAAAAGGTCGCTGGTAGTGGTTGGCTGAGGGCCACGTGTGATCGTGTTTTGCGGTGTAACCTTGGTGAGGCCTACGTCCAGCAGTGGACTGACAAAGGCTGATTGATTGATCTTATATATACTCGCACAATTTAGTAGTTTGACGAGCTCCGTGGCGCGATCGGTTAGACACCTGAACGCTAATCGCGAGGTCCCGGGTTCGATTCCCGGCGGAAGCAGAGTTAAGAACTACGCTTTTCTACAGCTTTTCAGTCTGGTCGTTGATTATATATGCTATATATGTATTTATTTATGTATAATATGTATATATTTCTTAAATATACGTTGACTAGTACCCTTAACACGAGTCTTAAATGAACTTACCAAGAGGCTAGTTCAATTGGTGTAATAATGTCCAAATATTATTATTATACGAGCGTGAAGAACAGAAGAGTATGTATGAGAAGGTTAATGGGTGTGAGTGAAGCAAGAGATTTGTCACCCGTTCCAGGTGGCGATCGATAGTCTCTTTATATATTTATGATATAGTAACATATAGTGACTTCAAAGACACTAAATCTCCGAGGTTCTGTCCACCCCGAAATGGATTGAAGGTGAGTGTATGTATGTATATGTACTTACATAGAGCTTCATAATCATTATACTTCATCTCTGTATCATCATTTGTAGGTAGTTGAACTTTTTCTAGATTTTCTTCCGATTTACATTCAATTTTGACTACTGGTGTTTCGGATTTGGACGCTGTAAAACGCATACATAAACATACATACATAACATATGCTTCACGACTTGTGTATATACACTCCCTTTTTTTATTATGGCGTCAGTCAGAGGCTTGAATGCCCATCTTCGAAATTTCGCAGGCATGTTAGGTATGGGTCATTCGAAGCCCGCGTATCACTAGATAGACAATACCCAACGTGATAGGTAGTGAACCGTATCGCCGTATATAGGCACTGACTATTACCTATCCTGAGGGTACGGCAGGTTTCCTCACGATGTTTTCACTCGCTGTAAAATACATACATATAATAATGAGATTAATGTATGCATAATACATACAGAATCTAATAATAATTCGGTGGTGTTTGGTGCTTGACTCTGTATCAGTGGGTACAGGGTTCAAATCCCGTTTGAGCATGTACCAATGTATAGAAGTACATTTTCGTAATAAAATTACATTTGCGAAATACACCGAACACTACTGTGATGGAAAACATCGGGAAAACCTACCTGTTCACCGAACAGTGCTTGTAAATAGCGACACGGCTTACCACCTGTCACATTGACTACTGACTATCTGGTGAAAACGTGGGTTCGAAGTGGCCATAGAATTGCTACCTACGCAATTGCTTTCATTATTCTAAAACTTTTATTTACTTTATTTTCTTAGCATTTTAAAACGTTAAAAACTCAAGTGCAATGATATACAAGCTTAAAAGAGCTGTTAGTGTACTTAATCACTACATAGTATAAAACAAAGTCACTTTCTCTGTCCCTATGCCCCTTTGTATGCTTAAATCTTTGAAACTACGCAACGGATTTTAATGCGGTTTTTTTTTAAATAGATAGACTAATTCAAGAGGAAGGTTTATATGTACAATAACATCCATTAAATAGCCAGAAGTGCGAAGCCGGAGCGGGTCGCTAGTAAATAATAATTGCAAAGATGGACACCTGAACCTCTGACTCTCCTTAAACATTTATCTTTTCCACATACACTCAACTTACCCTCACAATTCTCACTCATCCGTATCTGTAGAAACGCTTCTTCGCATCTCAGTACTTGGGTGCGAAACGCGACCGCCTCCCTCAGTCTTTGGACACAAGTGGCGCAGATCAGACGCTCTGGCGGTGTTGTGTCTAGGTTGGAGAGCTGGAAGGGGTTAAGGGTACAGCTGGAGTCAAGTGAGTTCATATCCTGGCTCTGGCGTGTACAATTACATGCAATTGGGGAGATGGAAACCGAACCTTTGACTACTTCGCAAGGTCGTGAACGCGTTTGTCTTTTTGTTGTTAATATTTAAGTACGTTATTTACAGTTATAGGCACATATGACGTTCTGCCACTATATGAAAAATCACAAAGCGATGCGTTAACGTTAAGAGAACTGTCGTTCGAGAAAAACAGAACGTTTCAACAGAGATGGCCCGAATTTGTAAATAACTATCCTGTGAGAGAAAAGAAAGCGTTCCGCCTGCCTGGTGTCGAGTAAGTATGGTTGAAAGTGTGTATTACACAGTCAACGCTAAAAGTGCAGTCCCAGTAACTTTTTATAAGGTTTACGTTTATAAGAACAAAAGACAATATTTTTCATTTCGAAGCACGCGAACGTATAGTGGCCATGACAATGCATAGTGGCGCCAGTTTTCAAATTTCAAATATTGTCTTTTGTTCTTATAAACGTAAACCTTATAAAAAGTTACTGGGACTGCACTTTTAGCGCTGACTACCAAATAATGAGTGTTTTTCATTTACCTACATAATTTACAGCTAACGGTGAGGGAAAACATCGTGAGGAACTGGATAGGGCAACAGTTCTCTACCTGAAACGTTAGGTGCTGTCTATGTAGTGAAACGCGGGCTTTGAGTGGCTCATACCTAATCAATCAATCAGCCTATGTCAGTCCACTGCTGGACGTAGGCCTCCCCAAGGGTACGCCACAAAACACGATCACTCGTGGCCCTAAGCCAACCACTACCAGCGACCCTTTTCAGGTCATCGGTCCACCTAACATGCCTTTGAAATTTTGGAGATGAGCACAAAGTCTCTGACTATCCCGCCACAATAAAAAGAGAGTACATACATACATACACATCACGCCTGATTCCCTGTAGAGTGGTAGGCAGAGATCACGGATCCCCATTTGTCCCGATCCTGAACGACCACTTTCGTTTCATTGACATTCATACATCCTCTCATACACTCTCGGCGGTTATAGGTACTCCTAACGTCACCTTTTTTCAATATAGCGTCTATCTGACTGCTATATGTCTTCTTATTATTTCTTTCGTTAAAAAGAGAGTGTATATACATAAAAGTCTTGTAGCTTGTGTGTGTAAATAAGATAATCCTATCAATAAGATTTAATAAAAATCATATTTTCATTGTTCATACAAATTCAATCATGTCCCTAAAATACCTAAATTTTAAAAATTCATCATCCCATACATACATACATAAACTTGCGCTTCACAACTTGTGTATACACACTTTTTTTTTAATTGTGGCAGGGTAGTCAGAAGCTTGAGTGCCCATCTCCAACATTTTGAAGGCATGTTTGGTATGGGTCACTTGAAGCCTGCATTTCACTAGATAGACAGCACCCAACGTGATAGGTACTGAACCTTATCGCCATATAAAGGCACTGGCTATTACCTATCCCGAGGGATAGGCAGGTTTCCTCACACCCGTTAGAAACTGTAAATTATGTATCTAAATGAAAACTACAGTTAGTTTTCATTCATTGGTACATGCCAGAGCCGGGATTCAAACCTAGCCCCTTTCTCATTAGAAGTCAGAGGTCTTACCCACTGGGCTACGGCCGCTTTTCTTGGTCATTTATTAGTATACTTGCAATTATAGTTTAAAATAATTTGAATTTTACAACCCTGCTTATTCCAAGCAGATAATATGTAAGAATACTGTCATATTGTCGCTGTACCTGGAAAAATCGCTAAACATTTTTTTAAGAAAAATGATCTTTTTCACTATGAAAGCTTCCTTGCTACGCCCATCATGCCTGTGAAACCCGTTTTGTGATATCTCAAAAGAATACGAACATAGCTTTTTCCGCTATGTATCGTTCAAACAAAAATCCGGGTCCTAAAATACGTAACTTTTTTTTGTGTTCTATTAATGCTATTGTTGTTATATTATGTCAATTAATGTAAATGTTAAATTGTTTACTTGAAATTATAAATATGTTTAGTTCCTATCCCATTAGGTTATTAGACCTGTAATGATAGGATATTTTTTTGAATGAAATAAATAAAGTAACCAACAGTTTTTTGTCTTGTATCAAAAGTTACGATTTTGTCTTTATCGGTTCTTCCAGGCGCAACGACAATATAAAAACTGTTACACTCACTAACAACCCGAAACAGTCCATAATCATATCCGAATACACCTCCTTGTTACCGCAAAACACGTATTCGTGGTTCAGGACCCTGCACTTTTTGAGGACTCCACAACATCTGCATAATCCTGGATCGTATACCAACTGGTTCTTTTTCTGTGTACTCATTGTATATATATAGTTTTATAACAGATATCTAAAACAAACAAACAGGCATATATAATACTAGTGACCCGCTCCGGCTTCGCACGGGTATAAAATATATAGCCTACTCCACTATTTAATGGATGTTATTATACATATAAACCTTCCTCTTGAATTACTCTATCTATTAAAAAAAACCGCATGAAAATCCGTTGCGTAGTTTCAAAGATTTAAGCATACAGAGGGACATAGAGATAAAGAAAGCAAATTTGTTTTATACAACAGATAATATAATACTACAGTATATTTTATACTATATATACTATGTAGTGAGTCAGATAGACTCTATATTAAAAAAAGGTGACATGAGGAGTACCTATAACCGCCGAGAGTGTATGAATTTAAGTATGAATGTCAATGAAGCGAAAGTGGTCTGTCAGGATCGAGACAAATGGGGATCCATCATCTGTGCCTATCCCTCTACAGGGAATCAGGCGTGATGTGTATGTATATTATAAGGTATGACGGTAAGGGAAAAATTTGTGAGGAAACCTGCCTATCCTTCGAGATACGTAGGCTAGTGCCTGTATACGATGATATGGTACATTAACTATCATGTTGGGTGCTGTCTATCTAGTGACCCATGCCTAACATGCCTTAGAAATTTCAAAGATGCGCATTTAAGCCTCTGACTACCCCACCACAGAAAAAAGTGAGTGTGTATACATAGGTCGTGAAGTTTATATATATGTATGTGGAAGGTAGAGTTGGACAGGGTAGGCCGCATAGAACTTATACAGATCAAATTGGAAACATTCTTCTCAAGGTGAGTGTACGTAGTGAAGAATAGAAGAGCATGTATGAAGGTTAATGGGTGTGAGTGAAGCAAGAGATTTGCCACTCGTTCCAGGTGGAGTGTAATAGTCTCTGCCTATCCCAGGGGACGTAGAGGAGTGAATATATATAAAAATTTTAGAAGGTACCATGTATATAGTGGCATATATACATACTTATCACACCCACTTCACTGTACAGAGGTAGGCAGAGGTCTGTAACTTTCCTGACAAACCAATTTCGCTTCATTGACACTCATACACCTCCTAATACACAGTTGCCGGTTCCAGGCACTTATAACGTCACCCTTTTACAATAGTAACATTCTAAATAAAATCTATCAATTAATTAATTGACCACCTCCATGATGAGATCGGTTAGCCACCTGAACGCTAATCATGAGGTCCCGGGTTTGAATCTCAGTGGAGACAGGGTTAAGAACTACGCTTTTTATGCTTACCAGTCTGGTTGTTGATTATGTATACTATATATGTATTTATCTTTATATAATAAGATATATTTTTCTTAACAATATGTTGACTAGTACCCTTAATACAAGTCTTAAATGTTTTTAGCAATGGGTTAGTTCAATTGGTGTAATACTGTCTAAATATTATTATTATCAATAACAGAAAAAATAAAATTATTGATTAGTGTAAATAATGTAGAATAAGATAAAAATGCAAGAGGAAGTCGGTATATTTTGCTTTTTAATAATATTTTTTGACTATGATTTGAAAAGAAAATTATGGGCATTAATAAAATACTGTGTAAAGGATAATCACGCGAAATAATTACGAAAATATTATATAAAACTAATTGACTACTTACCTAAATTTAAATTGATAAATACCAAACTTACATTTATTATATCACGACAATTGTAAACTTTTAAGACTTATGCAAGATATTTTTACATTATTTATATACTTAATTTACCAATGTAATACATAATTTTGTTTAAAACTTTTAATAACTTTGGAGATAAATAATACACAAAAATATAGAGATCCCGCCACATAAGGTGGCAGTTGGAGGCGTCGCCACAGTCGCGTAATTCAGTGTTACCAGTAAACACGCCAAAACTAGCACTCACTGTGCCATACGGCTCGATACATTATAGGTTTCATTTGTAACGGTCTTTGGTTGCAGAGCTATAAACTCAAATAAAACAAATTAATATATCAAAGTCAAAATATGTTTATTAAACTATTTCAAACATGATTAATAATTAACGGGACTTATCCTTCTTATTATATATTACATATATTATGTGTTCCTTCACTCTGTCCGCAATAGACCGTTTAGTGTGTTCGACGTAGGATTTCCCACAGCTGCAATCAATCTTATACACACCCTTATATCTTATATCATGAGTATAAATCGCGAATCTCTTAAAACTATTATTTCAAACATGGCACTGAGCATTGTCTTTACATATTTTTTACCGAGGTTAGATCAGCGGAGACCCTAGCTTGGAGAAGAACTAACAAGAAACTCCGGAAATCAATTTATTATAATCACCCTTAACAAACATAAAAATTACAAAGAGTGGGCAAAAAACACAACGCTGGTAATACTAAATTTACCTTTCATACAAAATAACACGCAATGGCGGTAACGTCAAATTTAGTTCCAAGTTTGGCTACTGCCACCTTATGTGGCGGGATCTCTAGAGTACCCGCCACATAAGGTGGCAGTAGCCAAACTTGGAACTAAATTTGACGTTTCCGCCATTGCGTGTTATTTTGTATGAAAGGTAAATTTAGTATTACCAGCGTTGTGTTTTTTGCCCACTCTTTGTAATTTTTATGTTTGTTAAGGGTGATTATAATAAATTGATTTCTGGAGTTTCTTGTTAGTTCTTCTCCAAGGGTCTCCGCTGAACTTCTTCTTCTCAATCGTTGCGCTCTTATCAGAGCGGTCGTGGTCTTCATGACGTGGCATCTTGAGCAGCCGAAATGGTTGGTGAACTAACCTCGGTAAAAATATGTAAAGACAATGCTCAGTGCCATGTTTGCAATAGTTTTTTTACATACATACATACACATCACGCCTGATTCCCTGTAGAGGGGTAGGCAGAGATCACGGATCCCCATTTGTCCCGATCCTGACAGACCACTTTCGCTTCATTGACATTCATACATTCTCTAATACACTCTCGGCGGTTATAGGTACTCCTAACGTCACCTTTTTTCAATATAGCGTCTATCTGACTGTTACATATATGTCTTATTAGGCCGGCCCCTACGTAACCGCCCTTCCACTTCACTCATATATATTCCTTTTGTCAATATATAGTTTTTTTAATTTGTACTTAGATCATAAAATAACTTTCAAAGAGAGCTTATAATAGGGCCTCTATTGAATAAAAATATTTTGACTTTTGACTTTGGTATATTAATTTGTTTTATTTGAGTTTATAGCTCTGCAACCAAAGATCGTTACAAATAAAACCTCAATATAATGTATCGAGCCGTATGGCACAGTGAGTGCTAGTTTTGGCGTGTTTACTGGCAACACTGGATTACGCGACTGTGGCGACGCCTCCAACTGCCACCTTATGTGGCGGGTACTCTACAAACAATTATTTTTATTTTATTTTTTTTGTTCTCGGCGATTTTATTTTCTTCTGACTGTTCTACACCATCAGAAACAAAGATCATACATGGAAAAGAATTATTATAGTGTCTCATATATTCATATAATATATTTCTACTTGCATATTGAGCTACCATTTTTCATTTCTTTCAGGGTGGATAGGTTCTCGAAAACAAAAGCTCTTGTTTGTCACATTTGTTATTCATATTGGGCTGTGATGCCACTTTTATAGACATTGGCAGACACAGACTGCTATCTCATCGCCCAATATATTTAATTGATCCCTAATCCTTTACTTACCTCCCACTACTCCTTCAAGAACAGCAGTTTAATATTATGCAGAGAAGATATAACGTTTCATACATTACCAAACATTTTCTCCGTGTCAAAGTTTGTCATATGTTATTTTAGGTACAATGATTAGTCAATTGTGATGCCAAACTGGCTAAATATGTTCGCTTGGGGATTATCTTTGCATCTTCAATTATATGATGAGGGAAATCATCGTGAGGAAACCTACCTGTTTCCCGAACAGTTAATAGTCAATGCTTGTAAATGGCGACATGGCTTGCCACTTGTAACATTGAGTACTGACTATCTGGTCAACACGTGGGTTCGAGGTGGTCATAGAGTTACTACCTTCACAATTACGGAGATGGAAACCTGAACCTCTGACTACCCCTCAAGGGTTAATGGTCGTGAATGCGTTTTGCAAATGCCATGGCATCGGTGTTGGTGGTTTCACTAACATAATAATATTCATTGAATGGGTTAGTTAAAATAAAACAACTTCTGTAAGTATGCACCACGAAACAAATACAAAGAGGACCTGGGGAAAGCCACGGACCGAAGTGATAATTGGGCACACCGCAGAGTCGTGACAGAGGGGTCCCGACCCTGCAGTGTGGGAAGATATGGGGGATAGCCTATAAACGAACCTAGCCACCAATAAGGTGTGTGTACCTAACTGGCCCTAAGTCCCTATAGCCTAACCCGAATATATACTTGTCGGAAATTCAAGCGGATCAGTATCCACGTGTTCGTCGTTGACGTCCTCCATGTCGATTTCTGTAACAATCAGTGCGCACACCTGGCGCCGGCGAACGTTCCGAGCAAAAATATATCTCCACTCGCAAACGAACGCACTACTGACAGTTAGATTTGACATTGACAATCAATCAGTTTGAATCTATGGCTTTGGCGCAGTGTTGTAATACCACCATATACGCTGAAGTAAATTCATTACCTCTAATGGTGGGCATACACGATCCTTCCTATCGTCCAATCGGTATGACGCTACTGATTGGATCAGTTAGAATGTACCGTGTGTGGGAGTGGATTGGCATGACAGTTAGAACTGACGGCAGTATCGAATTTCGATTCTTTTCGCTTGATCATATCAATTGGATACTGCCGATTGGACTGTGTATGGCTGTTTGCGATTGGCAGTTCTCAATTCTTCTATTAAATTTGTATGAGTTAAATGTTTTCTTTTCATTAACCACTGCTTGCACCACTCTGCTCGATTTTTTCTTTTTTTTTGTTTGATTTTCACGAGTACAATGCCCAAAACGGCCATAACATCGTCGTCTGTCATCAGTGACACCATGGCTGCAACTGAACATCGTATCCGTTTAAAATGATGGTGTATGGTGTATATGGACGAACTGCAGCTTGGATCAAGCCTGCAGTGTGATACCAATTGGACGATAGGAAGGATCGTGTATGCCCACACACGGCCATTCTGCGCATCAACGCGCTCTCGCGTTGCTTTTCGATAGCACACTCGGCCTAGACGCCAACACCACACACGCACATAATCGAATTCATGCAGTTCACACCAAGCAAAGCGTTAAGGGCTTTCAACATGTTATTACTCTAATTCACCGCAAAGCGTTAGAGCTTTCAGCATATTATTGCAAGCGCAAAGCGTTAGAGCTTTCAGCATATTATTGCAAGCGCAAAGCGTTAGAGCTTTCAGCATATTACTGCAACCGCAAAGCGTTAGAGCTTTCAGCATATTATTGCAAGCGCAAAGCGTTAGAGCTTTCAGCATATTACTGCAACCGCAAAGCGTTAGAGCTTTCAGCATATTATTGCAAGCGCAAAGCGTTAGAGCTTTCAGCATATTACTGCAACCGCAAAGCGTTAATCTAGAGTGATACTTCATACACGTTGCAAAGCGTTGTAGCTTTCAACAACTGTCATGGGTCAACAGATTTGTATCCAACTTCATCACAAAGCGTAATAGCTTTCAGCTGTCTATCCGGTCAAAGCGATGAGGCTTTCAACGTACAAAGAAAAACGTCTTGTAAATCAACAATAAGCAAAACATGTTTATTAATTCATATCCACATTCGATCAAATGACAAATTAACGTTTTCGATACAGTAATGAGTATCAAACAAATTACAACATAAAATACAATTGCTTATAATAAGACTAATCATCTTTGGATTCGACAGAATCGATACAGTCTGACAGTTCGGGTAAACTAGCTGGATATTTACGTAGTCGTTCATGACAAACATATTGGGCTCGTCCCCCAGATAATGGCTCAACCATGTAACGTTCATTTGAACACACCTTAGTTATTTTGTTTGGACCATAATACTTTTCACTCAACTTGTTAATGACGCGCGGATTCTTTTGAACTAAGACCAAGTCACCTACTACAAAAGGTCGAATAGCGGCTTTATTAGCGTCATAACGGACTTTATCTTTCATTGCTTGCTCGTCCATCCTACTCTTAGCTGTTTGTCTTATTTCTGTCAAGTCTTGTTCGTTATCACTGTCGAAATCTATACTGAGATAATTAAGTCTGGGGCGGGCTCTTGTTACAACCGAATAGTAGCTGAAAAGGGCTTTTACCACTACTTTTAGATACAGTACAATTTAGAGCTAGTTGGACTTCCCCAACAACAGATTTCCAAGACCTGTTTTCGTGATTTTCAGCCACTGTAAAACAGTTCGTCAGTACCGACATTACTCGTTCCACCTGTCCATTTGCACGGCTAACGCCACTGGCAATTTCATGGAAATCAATGAACCATTCTTTGCAAAGGCTTTGGAACTCTCGTCCTGTAAAGGAGGTGCCCTGATCAGAGATGATACGTTTGGGTGTTCCAAATATGTGAACAAAATTTCTAAGTGCTTCACAGGCGGATCGCGAAGTAAGATCTTTAACGATAGTTAGATAACAAAATTTTGTGAAAGCATCAATAATGACGATTACATACTCTTTGGATGTCCTTCCACCGGTCAATTTACCGCTGGTATCTATGTGAATGGTGTGAAACGGCTCAGCAATTTTATCTATGGGATGTAAGGCAGATTGCTTTTTACCAGAAGGGTTCTTATTTATTTTACATGGCAAACAATGATCAACATAAGCCCTAACGGACGAGGTCATGTTAGGGAACCAAAAATATTCTCGTATTTTAGATAAAGTTTTATCCCAACCGAGATGTTTTAGCTCGTCATGGAACCTTTGGATTAGCTGCCAACGAAAATAGACTAAAAGTTTTATTATCTACTTGAAAGTTTTTATGTAGTAAATTATCTTTGTAGGTATAAGACGACCTAAGGTTGGCATCGATTGTGTCATTTTCAATGGATTCTATAATTCGATTAATATCAGGGTCTAACTTTTGTTCAGCCTGCAACCATTCACAATTTACACGCGAAACATTTACCTCCCTGCAGCCAACGGGGTTACGACTTAAGTAGTCTACATGTGGGATTCGTTCACCCTTTCGATACTCGATTTCAAAGTCAAAAGACTGCATGTATGCCCACCACCTATGGACACGAGGCAAAAGCTCACGCTTATGACGAGACGCTTTCAAAGCGTTACAGTCCGTAACGACCTTAAACTCTCGACCGAGTAGGTAGTGCCGAAAATGTTTCAGCGCCTTAAACACCGCGAGAGTTTCCAGCTCATAGCTGTGGTATCTGCTCTCTACATCCGTTGTCCTCTGACTGAAATAACCGATAACTTTTAACTGAATGTCAACTTTCTGAAATAATATTGCTCCGTATCCGATCGAACTCGCATCTGTGTGTAGTTCGATCGGCTTATTGGGATCAAATATTGTTAAAACGGGTGCAGAAATCAGATGCCCTATCACAGCAGCATGAGCCCTCGTATGTTCGGGAGTCCAGTCCCATTTAGCATCTTTTTTTGTAAGGGCGTACAAAGGCGCCATGATAGAAGAAAAATTTGGCACGAACTTTCGAAAATAGCCAGCGAGGCCATTAAATTGACGCAACTCTTTTACGCAAGTCGGTAAGGGTGCGTTGGCTAAAGCCTTTATCTTTTCGGGGTTAGGCTTGATGCTATTATCTGCGATTACGTAGCCTAAATATTCGACTGAGGACCTAAGGAAGGCGCATTTCCTCCAATTAAAAGCAAACCAGCTTGTGACAGGGCAAACAACACCTGATCAAGGTTCTGGAAAGCATCTTCCTTCGTTTTTGAAAACACCAGGACGTCATCCATATAGACAAGCGCTATCTTATCCTTTAGACCTTTCAGAGCTTTATTGATAGCCCTTTGATACACAGAAGGTGCGTTACAGAGCCCAATCATCATCTTCATCATCTTCATCTTCATGTATTCCCAAACACCATCGGGAGTGATAAACGCGGTCCTTTCAATGTCACTCTGGGAATCCATCATAATTTGATGAAACCCTGAGGCCATGTCCAGAATTGAGAAATACGATGCCTGTCCAATGGCATCAATTTGTTCGGATATCAGCGGTAAAGGGTAACTGTCTCGCACGGTATTGGAGTTAAGCTCCCTATAATCGACGCAAAGGCGGTCGGACCCGTCTTTCTTTTTAAAAAGCAAGGCAGGGCTAGAGAAAGGCGAAGAACTCTCACGTACTATGCCTTTTCTTTCCAAATCACCTATAATCTCTCGCATTACTGCTCGTTCAGAGGGGGCCAACTATACGGGTGTCGTTGTACAATTTTGTCAGGGTTTTTTAGTTTAATTTGCATCGTTCCCGTACTAACTGTGGTATTAGAGTTCCCGCTAGTAAAATTGTCTTTGTATTTTTCTAAAATAGACCTCAATCTATCAATGTCACAAGTCTCACTCAGGTCAGTGTTAATTTTGTCTAAATCTGTGTTTATGTTTAAAGCAAGACAATTAATGACACTAGCATCGCGTAAAATTTTAGCACCTTCACTGTTAAGGGTAAAAACTAAACCAGGGGTCTTAAATATTTCTCTACCTAAGATTACGTCATAGGGAAGCAAATTGTGAGTCAGCAATAACAAATGTTACCTCAGTATGGAGCCCGTCAAACTCAGCATAAGTAGTCATTTTCCGAAATGAATAACATGGTACGGAGCCAATACCCGTGAGACGCGTAAATGAAATTTCTTTCTTATCTGGCAAACAATCAGCGATTTCTTTTTTAATCAGTGAACATTCCGAACCGCTGTCAATAAGTGCTTGCAAAGTATAACCACCTAAGCATATTTCAATCAAAGAGTCATTGGAGGGTGAGCAAACATTGACTGACTTCGTTTGAGGTTTAAAGTCTTTAGTTTTCTCGTCTCGCTGCTTCGTAAAACAGGTAGACTCGGAATGTCCAGACTTGTGACAATAAGAACATTGTGTAACAATTGGCTTATCGCTAGATTTATCAACAGATGCACGAGATTGGGTAGCACTATCATTTTTATTTCTATTACGCAACAGTAATTTGCAGTGTCGTTGCAAATGCCCTAACTTATTACAATTATGACAACGACGATCAACAGATGACTCACCAAATTTAGGCCGCTTAGAATTTTCATGATCAATACGCGTCGTATCGAAACGGCGCTTAAGATTCTTAATGTTAGGATACGTATTTAAATGCCTATCGAGTGCCACAAAACTCATCGGCGTATTTTTAAGCAAATCTGTGCGTACCTGAACGTCTGTGATACCGAAGATCACCACTTCAATCTTGTTGGACTCACCCCAGCCTGTGTCCAGCCGGTCTATTAGCGCCAACTTGTTGGTAGAATACTCGACGTATGTGGCCGCCTGGTCACTTCTGTACTCCACCATATCGCGAAACAGATCGTAGAACCTTCTAGTTGAAATGAACTGTCGGAAAAGTCGCTCCTTCAACTCTGTCCAGGTCTTGCACAGAGGGTACGAACGTGCGGCCCACTTCTTGGCACGTCCTTGCAAATGGGTGAACGCGGCGTTCCTCGTTTCGTAATCCGTCCACGAATTGTTCTTCATGTGGTGTTCAATCTCCTCGCACCACTGAATCGCGGTAAATTGACACTCGTCTGGATCAAACGTGGGAAGATAAATTTCGCTTGCCTTCAGTTTTCTGGAATCCGCGATGCTCGTGGACGATTTCTGGTTCGAGCTTTGGAAGCCCGCCATCATATTTTGGAAGAATGTTGCCCATGCTTCAGACGGAGGAACACCATGTCCATCGTAATTCAAAGTCGATGGACCCGGCGGCCTATCTTCCCAGGCTTCGTATTCTCGCGAGAAATATCCTTGATTTTGCGTAGCAGGCATTGCGGTAGACGCGCAAGGTGATTTTGGGAGTGATCCCACCGCTGCTGTCGGAAATTCAAGCGGATCAGTATCCACGTGTTCGTCGTTGACGTCCTCCATGTCGATTTCTGTAACAATCAGTGCGCACACCTGGCGCCGGCGAACGTTCCGAGCAAAAATATATCTCCACTCGCAAACGAACGCACTACTGACAGTTAGATTTGACATTGACAATCAATCAGTTTGAATCTATGGCTTTGGCGCAGTGTTGTAATACCACCATATACGCTGAAGTAAATTCATTACCTCTAACATACTTATATATAATAAGTGTGGAGTGGTGTGTCAGGCGTGTGGCGCGTGGATGTGGGGCAGCCGGAGTCACCAGGCATAAAGTGTGCCTAGCCGTGTGTAGTGCCTAACGGTAGGGAAAGCTACCCCTCTAGACCTAAAGGCGCGGCCGGGAGCCTAGGTTGGGGGAACAAGGTTTAGGTATGAGGATTTTCCCGTAGCTGGTGAGCCAGACTCAGCGTCACCATTTGAGACTGAAGGTGTCTTTGCCACTACGGGAGGAGAGGTGAAGAAATGAGAACGCTACAAGGTTCGTAACGATCTAGTTTATTGAGTTAAGTATCAGTCTTTTTATACAACAATGCGAGAACGAGTGATTGACGTCAATGCTACTGCAGCCGCCTCCCCGCGGACTCGGAGCTGCTGCCGCTGCATTTGCTGACTTGCAGTCTTGTACCGCTGCCATCACCGTCACTGCGCCAGATCCTCGTCAGCATCTTGGTGGCACCTTTCTGTGGTTGGCGTCAGCATTCTAACACTGTGGCCAAGAGCACTGACCTCGGCCGGCGCGGTATGTCCACGTGATCGTGGATTATAATGATTTGAGTCTAAATGGCGTCATCAACCAGTTGTCTATGGGACGGGGCTTAGCTGTCCGCTTGAAAGTGGAATCAGTTTGCCACGCGTATATTTATATACATATCTTGATATATTCCTCTCAATGTATTCCCTCACCGTTAAAAATGTACTTAAATTCAAGACCCATTTTTAAATTTCATTCGTTGGTACATGCTGAACCAGTATTCGAACCTAGGCCCTCTAAGTCGAAGCCAGAGGTCTTCCGCACTAGGCTACTATATAATACCTTAAATCCCTTACAGGACGGACAGAATCTCAGTAACTGTAAGAATAATAATTGGGCATTTTCCATGGACAACAATAGACATAGCTATAAAGTTACCAAGTAGTCACCACGACTTCCGTGGCGCGATTGGTTGAGCACCTGAACGCTAATCGTGTGGTCCCGGGTTCGATTCCCGGTGGAGGTAGAGTTAAAAACTACGCTTTTCTTCTGCTTTCCAGTCTGGTCGTTGATTATATATGTATTGATCTATGCATAATAAGTTTTTTTTAAATATACGTTGACTAGTACCTTTGACACAAAACTTACATGTACTTACCAAGGGGCTAGTTCAATTTGTGTGATAATGTCCAAATATTATTATTATTACTTATTAACAACCGAGATTGACCCGCATCTCTGTTTACGACATGAAATGAAATGAAATGAAATGAAATTCTTTTTATTCAATATCAGGATCATAAAATCACTTATTGAAGGTCAAAAAAAAAAAAAAAACATTTCCATCGGAAAAGTTGTCATTACAGTTAATCAATTGAAATAAAAATATTAAATAAATCTAATTAAACTAATGGCATTTCGTAAAGCAAAATCCTGCAGAGAAGAAATGCCAAGAAACTCTGCAGACATGTTTCAATACAATACAACTTAATTAAATAATCCATCAGAATGAGACTGCAGCCTGACTAGCAACCAACAAATATTATGAGCAACATATTAAAGGTGTCCCAATAAGAACATGCATCGTGAGGCTGCAATCACACCAAGATGAAACGTCACATAACATCATTTAGATAATCTTTCACTTTGTAGTAGCCCTTCTCGATCAACGTCGCTTTAGTGCAAACTTTAAATTTGTCTAGAGGTAAGGACTTTATAGACTCTGGAAGTTTGTTATACATTTTTATGCCCAGGCCCATAAACGAATTGTTTATTCTTTTTAGTCTCGAGCCACTATAATACAATTTGTTTTTATTGCGTGTGTTACAATTATGCATGTCTCTTACAAGCCTGTAATCATTAATATTTTTTTTAACATAGACTGAGTTATCATATATATATTGAGAAGCCACAGTGAGTATATTTATTGTCTTAAACACATCTCTTAAAGATTCACGAGGGCCCATACGGTAGATCGAGCGAATGGCTCTCTTCTGCAGCACAAATACTGAATTAATATCAGCAGAATTGCCCCACAAAAGAAGCCCGTATGACATGACGCTATGGAAATAACTAAAATAAACAAGTCTCGCGGTATTCACGTCAGTCAATTGTCTTATTTTTCTAACCGCATAGGCTGCAGAACTTAGCCTTTTCGCCAGACTACCGATGTGCTCACTAAACTGTAATTTTGAGTC
The DNA here is from genome assembly GCA_030578115.1 of Leucoptera coffeella. Classification (NCBI taxonomy): domain Eukaryota; kingdom Metazoa; phylum Arthropoda; class Insecta; order Lepidoptera; family Lyonetiidae; genus Leucoptera; species Leucoptera coffeella. The sequence goes on from JAMBLF010001039.1 coordinate 135,725, forward strand.
CATTGTAACCCCCAAGAAAGTAGTGGACCCCGCAATATCTAAAGCCACATTATTAATTACGATGCTAGTAGTTGAGCTCCTAACATTTGGCAAAGTAAATCGTACACATTTTGTCTTATTACAATTAAAAGCAAGATTGTTTATTCTAAACCATTGTTCCACCTCTGAAATCACCCCACATATTCTCTCCGTTTCGTCTTTTCCTATGTTAACTTTAAACAATATAGAAGTGTCATCCGCAAACAACACCATATGGCAACGGCCCTGACTTAAATAAGGTAAGTCATTTATATAAACTAAGAAAAGGAAGGGCCCAAGAATGGAACCCTGCGGAACACCCATAGCAGCCGAGCTGCCGCTCGATCTAGCTCCGCAGAATTCAACACTCTGGATCCTTCCCCCCAGGTAACATGCAATTAGATCCAGTGCCCTATCACCTATACCGTAATGCTTAAGCTTCATGATCAGAGTTTTGTGGTCCACGCAATCGAACGCCTTAGAAAGATCGCAAAAGACACCCAGAGTATCCTTTGCCTCCTCCCAAGACTCAAATATATATTTCATAAGATCAACCCCAGCATCTGTTGTTGATCGACCCTTTGTAAAACCAAACTGTTGCTTATTAAAAATATTATAACGGTTAAAATGTACTAGCAATTGATTTAGAATAAGTTTCTCAAATATTTTGCTAAAAGCTGGTAGTTTTGAGATAGGACGATAGTTAGCAGGGTCAGTGGTACTACCAGATTTAAATAATGGAATGATTTTACCGTATTTCATCTGATCAGGAAACTCTCCGCATTTAACACATTGATTAAATATAATGTTCAACTCAGGTGCAACTAAATCTACAATGGTTGAATAAACCTTTACTAAATGGCCCCACAGATCAGATGTTTTCTTTTTCTGGAGTGATTTAAAACATTTGATGACATCTATAGTACTGATTTCTCTGAAACTAAAAACACTGTCAAATTTCGGCACATTCCTTTCTAATATATATGTAGCACTCTCTGAACAAGCATTTAGTGGCTTAGTTATTGAGACAGGAATATTAGAGAAAAAATCCTGAAACACACTTGAGATCTGCTGATGGTCTGTGATTACATTTTTACCAACTATAAGTTTTGGTTCATGAACGTGAGAGACATCTTTACCACTTTCAAGTTTAATTGTGTTCCAGGTTTCCTTCACTACATTAGTGGCATTTTTTATTTTATTCTGTATGTACAATTTTTTGGCCTGAGCACAAACTTTTTTGAAGACCTTAGAATAACTTCTTATATAGTTTTGAAAATCTGGGCAATAATTAACAGATTTTTCTTTATATAGTTCATATAACCGCTGTCTACTAATTTTTATACCTCTAGTTGCCCAATCACAGAAAGATCTTTTACTGGTTATTTTAAAACTCTTTGTTTTAAAAATTTTTTTATATTCAATGTCAATAATTTTGAAAAATGAGCTATACATATTATTTGGAGTATCGGTTTCTAATTGTATAGGGAAACGCCTTAAAACGTTTTCCCTGAAATTAACTAAGCGAGCCCCCGTCACAGGAATGCAAGTAACATTCCTAGGCTGGACTTTTCGGTGACACCTAAACTTAATCATCTGACCATGGTGGTCAGAGCTAATGTCCGTAACAAGTTCTGTATGTGACAAACTAAAATCGCTAAATATATTGTCAATACAAGTAGAGGAGGTGCTTGTGATTCTAGTTGGTTGATCAAAATTATGTCTCAAATTGTAACTTAAAAATAAAGTTAGAAAATTTATACAAACCGTAGTGTCCTCAAGTATATTAACATTGAAGTCACCACACACTATCAGGCGCTTACATTTCTGAACTAGCCTAAGAAGCACTTCCTCCATACATTTTTCAAAGTCTAAATAGTTTGAATTGGGCGGTCTGTAAACACACAAAATTATAACATCCTCCATCTCTATACATGACAATTCTATTACTCGCTCAATAGAGAAACTAACAATATCTTTCCGTTCCTTAAATTTAATATCATTATGAACCAATATTAGGGAGCCCCCACGAATTGCACTGTTCCTACAATATGAACTTGCAACCTTGTGGGCTCTAAAACCAAACATTAATTGATAGGACCTCGCCCAATGCTCCGTCACACAAAATATTCCTACCCCGCAAGAAACCAAAAAAAGCTCGACTTCTAATTCTTTACCTAATAAACCTTGTATGTTCTGATGCACTAAAGTGACGTCAGGCGCTACTACCAACTTATTTAATTTGCCAGAGTCTATCTCTTTTGTCTGCTTTATTAATTTAAATTAAAATTATTCCCTGGAACTTTTTCTAGGGAAAAGTCATTACCCAATTGGGTATTCTGGCCAATAGGGGCCTGGTCAGAAACCAAAACTTTGGTTAGTCTACATAAAGAATAATGTAGCGATGTTGCTACCTGTCTCTTACAGCTATTAAACAAAAAGTATAAATTATTTTTTAATTTCATTTGATTCTTAATTATACAATTAATGTCAACATAGTCTAAATTACCACTATGCATACACATAGTATGCAAGCAGCAATTCAGCCCATGCCTAGCCCTATTTTCTTCAGCTGACAACGATGAGGAGTAAGGCAAAGTGCATAAAACTAATTTATTTTTAAGTTTTGACATCAAATTATCAAATAAACGAACTAATTTCAGTTTATTAAGTTTTCCGCGCTTACCACATAAAATTATTATGGTTTTATTCCAATCACTTTTGTTCTTACATATATTATCTATAAGTTGAGCTAAAGATGCTCCTGGGTAGCAACAGTTTTGTATTGGCCCATCCATAATGGCCCCTAGGTACCTTCCTACATTTCTACCTATCTCATCGCAATAGATTACCTTGCCTCCCTGTCCACTAAGACTGACATTCTCACACCTAGCCACCTCTGTGACTGAGCAGTCCACAAGTGTTTCTGCCACAGGCTCGACACAAACATACCCTTTCGCATCACACAAGTGGCCGCCGCACATACATCCATCTTTGACTAGATTGTTAAAAGCATCAACGTTAGATGCACTCAATGATAGGAGTTTGTCCATTGCCTGGATATGTTCCCCTATCTCAGTTTGGGCCATTTCATATTTATACCTTATAGATGCAAGTGAGTCTTGTAACTCATCTATTTTATTATTTAAAAGTTTACATTGGGATTTATAATCAGTTATGGCACTAATATAGTTAATATTTCTATACTGTTTCTTAATGTTAACCCTTTTTATTCTTCTTAGTTTAACTGAAGTCTTCTTAATCACTTTGTTAATTTGTTTGTACTTTTTTATTATATTTTTAGATATATGATTTTTAGGGTAGTTGTTTCTGCTATTATTTGTTCCTAACACTAACTGTTGATACTGTATATCATTATAAAGCTTTACTTGATCCTCATTATTTGCCTCAAGAGATAGTATGCGCTTGTGTGCATTCCTCAGATCTAATTCTAGTTTGGCAATATGTCTCAGCGCACACTCATATTCATCCCAAAGTATGCAGCGGAGTCTTGAATCTTTTGCAACCTATCCTTCTCATTCATGATAACTTCCATCTCTCGATGGATCCCAGCCATCTCAGCCTTCAATTTTCCATGGCCACTAATTAATTCGATAATCTCTTTCTCACTATCATCTCTCTCTAGCAATAATTTTTCATTCAAGACCTTACTTTCTTTTAGTTCATTCAGTGTCAGCCTTAGTTTCGTCTCCAGTTCACGAATAGTTGTGCTTCTGGTTACCACAGACATTCTGTCTTGCACTAGTTCCACAGTACACAATCACAAATGTGCAAGTCAAATGCCAAAGTCCTCGCACCCCACAAGCGCCAAAACCACAAGACTCAGGCACAGGAGGCTAAATAGGTATTTCTTAATCAAGAAATCATGTACTAGCGGTTCCCAAACTGACTAAGCCAAGCAATACCAGAGCCAGAAGGATCTGGCATGTAAAGGTGATCAAAGGTTTAAGGGAAATTAAAACTATTAAATATCGTTAATTACCATTTATATTTACAATTAAGTACATGATTCAAATATATAATTATGCTAGTGTCCTAATATTCTTTTTGGGTGTCTCATTAGAACACCTCTTTTTATTTACACACTCGACGCTTATTGACTTCTAACGTCACCCTTATTTATTATGTCATCTAACTGTCATATTAATGTCACCTGTCACATGAAATGTCAAACACAGATCGTAGTAGGTATATATTTATCATTTTTCACTCACTCACTGTGCCTATATCAACGTAAATTCACACACTATTTACCCCTCCGTCTCGGCTCCCCATCTGCCGCGGGGGCCGGAGTCCTCTGGCGCAAGGATGAGCGCTCATAGCTTTCTTCGTCAGCAAATCCTTACCACATACACCACACGGGTACGTACACAAGAGTCCGAGCTCTTGTGTCACGGGTCAGTCGCTTGTGTACGTAATTATGGTCATTTCTACTGTCATTCATCCGAATATTTACATTAAGGCATCTTTTTTCAATCGCAGTACCTTAAATGACATTAATATGCACGAATGCCGTTTAAATGCGGTCAAATATCAACGTTTTTATGCGTCTCATTCGTATACCGCCTTATATTTACACACTCGGTGCTTATAGGTATGTGAAACGTCACTCTTATTCAATATGTCATCTGACTGTCATCGATTCAGGCACTTCTAATGTCACCCTTATTCAATATATCATCAAACTGTCATATTAAAGTCACCTGTCACATGAAATGTCAAATACAGAGCGTAGTAGGAATCTAATTATCATTTTTCACTCACTCTATGTAGATTCACACACTGTTGACCCCTCCGTCACGGCTGCCCATCTGCCGCGGGGGGCGGAGTCCCCTGGCACAGGGATGAGCGCTCATAGCTTTCTTAGTAAGTAGGTCCTTACCACATACGCCACAAGGGTACGTACACAAGAGTCCGTGCTCTTGTGTCACGGGTCAGTCGCTTGTGTACGTAATTATGGTCATTTCTACTGTCATTCATCCGAATATTTACATTAAGGCATCTTTTTTCAATCGCAGTACCTTAAATGCACGAATGCCGTTCAAATGCGGTGAAATATCAACGTTTTTGTGCGTCTTTTTCGAATACCACCTTATATTTACACACTCGGCGCTTATAGGTATGTGTAACATCACTTTTATTCAATATGTCATCTAACTGTCATATTAATGTCAACTGTCACATGAAATGACAAACACAGATCATAGTACTCATAGTAGGGGATCTTAAGAGTTGTCTATTTATCATTTTTCACTCACTCACTGTGCCTATATCTACGTAAACTCACACAGTATTTACCCTCCGTCACGACTGCCCATCTGCCGCGGGGGGCGGAGTCCCCTGGCACAGGGATGAGCGCTCATAGCCTTCTTCGTCAGCAGATCCTTACCACATACACCGCAAGGGTACGTACACTAGAGTCCGTGCTCTTGTGCCTAATATTCAATCTTACTGACTTCAATGACACTAATATATACAAATGCCGTTGAAATGCGGTCAAATATCATCATTTTTGTGCGTCTTTTTCGAATACCGCCTTATATTTACACACTCGGCGCTTATAGACATGTGAAACATCACCCTTATTTATTATGTCATCTAACTATCACATTACTGTCACTTGTCACATGAAATGTCAAATATGGATCATAGTACTCATAGTAGAGTACCCGCCACATACGGTGGCAGTAGCCAAACTTGGAACTAAATTTGACGTTTCCGCCATTGCGTGTTATTTTGTATGAAAAGTAAATTTAGTATTACCAGCGTTGTGTTTTTTGCCCACTCTTTGTAATTTTTATGTTTGTTAAGGGTGATTATAATAAATTGATTTCCGGAGTTTCTTGTTAGTTCTTCTCCAAGCTAGGGTCTCCGCTGATCTAACCTCGGTAAAAAATATGTAAAGACAATGCTCAGTGCCATGTTTGAAATAATAGTTTTAAGAGATTCGCGATTTATACTCATGATATAAGATATAAGGGTGTGTATAAGATTGATTGCAGCTGTGGGAAATCCTATGTCGAACAGACTAAACGGTCTATTGCGGACAGAGTGAAGGAACACATAATATATGTAATATATAATAAGAAGGATAAGTCCCGTTAATTATTAATCATGTTTGAAATAGTATAATAAACATATTTTGACTTTGATATATTAATTTGTTTTATTTGAGTTTATAGCTCTGCAACCAAAGATCGTTACAAATGAAACCTATAATGTTTCGAGCCGTATGGCACAGTGAGTGCTAGTTTTGGCGTGTTTACTGGTAACACTGAATTACGCGACTGTGGCGACGCCTCCAACTGCCACCGTATGTGGCGCGATCTCTAGGTATGTATGTAAACCAAGTGAATGAATAATGATACATAGTCATTATTCACTCACTTGGTTTACACACTGTTTACCCCTCCGTCACGGCTGCCCATCTGCCGCGGGGGGCGGAGTCCCCTGGCACAGGGGTGAACGCTCATACCCTTCTTCGTGAGCAAATCCTTACCACATACACCGCAAGGGTACGTACACAAGAGTCCGTGCTCTTGTGCCAAGGGTCTGTCGCTTGTGTATGTAAATATGGTCAATTCTACTGTTATACATCCGATATTTATTATATACACAGAGAATATTTACACAGAGGCGTCCCTTTTCAATATTAGTACCTTAAATGACATTAATATGCACGAATGCCGTGTAAATGCGGTCAAATATCAACGTTTTTATGCGTCTCATTCGTATACCGCCTTATATTTACACACTCGGCGCTTATAGGTATGTGTAACATCACTTTTATTCAAAATGTCATCTAACTGTGATATTAATGTCACCTGTCACATGAAATGTCAAACACGGATCATAGTACTCATAGTAGGTATCTATATATAATAATTCACTCACTTCCTACGCACATATTTACGTAAATTCACACACTATTTACCCCTCCATCACGGCTGCCCATCTGCCGCGGGGGGCGGAGTCCTCTGGCACAGGGATGAGCGCTCATAGCTTTCTTCGTCAGCAAATCATTACCACATACACCACACGGGTACGTACACAAGAGTCCGTGCTCTTGTGCCAAGGGTCTGTCGCTTGTGTATGTAAATATGGTCAATTCTACTGTTATACATCCGATATTTATTATATACACAGAGAATATTTACACAGAGGCGTCCCTTTTCAATATTAGTAGTACCTTAAATGACATTAAAATGCAAGAATGCCGTTCAAATGCGGTGAAATATCAACGTTTTTATGCGTCTCATTCGTATACCGCCTTATATTTACACACTCGGCGCTTATAGGTATGTGTAACATCACTTTTATTCAATATGTCATCTAACTGTGATATTAATGTCACCTGTCACATGAAATGTCAAATATGGATCATAGTACTCAGTGTATCTATGTATAATTTTTCACTCACTTTCTGCGCACATATCTATGTAGAATCACACACTATTTACCCCCCCGTCACGGCTCCCCATCTGCCGCGGGGGGCGGAGTCCCCTGGCACAGGGATGAGCGCTCATAGCTTTCTTCGTCAGCAAATCCTTACCACATACACCGCAAGGATACGTACACAAGAGTCCGTGCTCTTGTGTCAAGTGTTTATCCCTTGCGGGGTACGAAAGGAACTTTTTCTTACATAACCTACAATTAATAAACGGTTTCTTTTCGTGGACGCCTTTAATATGCTTTTGTGCCAAGGGTCTGTCCTTTGTGTACGTAAATATGGTCATTTCTACTGTCATACATCCGAATATTTACACTGAAGCATCTCTTTTCAAGTTTGGTACCTTAAATGACATTAAAATGCACGAATGCCGTTCAAATGCGGTGAAATATCAACGTTTTTATGCGTCTCATTCGTATACCGCCTTATATTTACACACTCGGCGCTTATAGGTATGTGTAACATCACTTTTATTCAATATGTCATCTAACTGTGATATTAATGTCACCTGTCACATGAAATGTCAAATATGGATCATAGTACTCAGTGTATCTATGTATAATTTTTCACTCACTTTCTGCGCACATATCTATGTAGAATCACACACTATTTACCCCCCCGTCACGGCTCCCCATCTGCCGCGGGGGGCGGAGTCCCCTGGCACAGGGATGAGCGCTCATAGCCTTCTTCGTCAGCAAATCCTTACCACATACACCGCAAGGGTACGTACACAAGAGTCCGTGCTCTTGTGTTAAATGTCTGTGCCTTGTGTATGTAGATATGGTCATTTCTACTGTCATTCATCCGAATATTTACATTAAGGCATCTTTTTTCAATCGCAGTACCTTAAATGACATTAATATGCACGAATGCCGTTCAAATGCGGTGAAATATCAACGTTTTTATGCGTCTCATTCGTATACCTCCTCATATTTATACACTCGGCGCTTATAGGTATGTGTAACATCACTTTTATTCAATATGTCATCTAACTGTGATATTAATGTCACCTGTCACATGAAATGACAAATATGGATCATAGTACTCAGTGTATCTATGTATAATTTTTCACTCACTGTGCCTATATCTACGTAGATTCACACACTATTTACCCCCCCGTCACGGCTCCCCATCTGCCGCGGGGGGCGGAGTCCCCTGGCACAGGGGTGAGCGCTCATAGCTTTCTTAGTAAGTAGGTCCTTACCACATACACCACAAGGATACGTACACAAGAGTCCGTGCTCTTGTGTCAAATGTTTATCCCGTGTGTATGTAGATATGGTTATTTCTACTATCATTTATCCGAATATTCAAACTTATTCACTTTGATGACATTAAAATGCACGAATGCCGTTGAAATGCGGTCAAATATCAACATATATGTGTCTCTTTTACACACGTCCTTATATTTACACACTTGGCGCCGAACTTCAGTACTGTACTGAAAAGGGGTAACGTTATAGATACTTCTAACGCGTCATAGATCTTCTAACGTCATCCTTATTCAATATGTCATCTAACTGTCACCTGTCACATGAAATGTCAAACACGGATCATAGTACTCATATTAGGTATCTGCATATCATTATCCTCTCACTTACTACACATATCTACGTAAATTCACACACTATTTAACCCTCCGTCACGGCTTTCCATCTGCCGCGGCGGCCGGAGTC
>JAMBLF010001040.1:0-134381 GCA_030578115.1 Leucoptera coffeella
TTATTGTTTTGTGAATTTGCCAATGAGTTTATTTACTCGCTGTACTGTATACTCATGAACATGGGTTTTTGTGTTACGTTTTGACAAGTAATCATTTAAACAGAAATTGTTTGACTCAATATATTTTTTAAGAGAGTTCAAATGACGTTTTACAAACTCAAATCAAAAGTGGCCCTCAATCAGCCACTACCAACGACATTTTTCAGATCATTGGTCCACGTAGCAGGGAGGCGTCCACTACGTTTGGCAAATGAAAAGTATCAAAACATATCTACAGTAAAATTGTTTTATATTTATTTATACTCTTATTGTTATAAAATAGCTTTAAGGCTACTGAAATAGCACTATAACAAGGAATATATTTCTTTAACAAACAATAACAAGAGTAATTCCTTTATAAAAATGAGCACCAAATTCCATTCTTTATTTGCAATAACTTGGAAAGCATCAATCATTGCACTCACCGTGTTTACTACACACTTCGCTGGTGCGACGACGTCGGTGACCTGAAACACAAAGTCATTTTTAGTACTTATTATAAACTCTCAAAATAATGCATTTTGAGTGATACTCGTAAGCTATAAATCATATTATATTTACAAAATCTGCAATAATTTATTTCAACGTGTGTTAGTATGTTCTTAATATGAAATGATGTCATAAAAAAAATAATTTCTCCTATGCAAATTATATATATTGGTATGCATTAATAATTAAAAGTTATAGTGGAAATACTACCAAAGATATCTTTCTTGCTTTTAAGCATAAACATTTTGAATCAACATAGGTTTGAAGTGGGAAACAGAAATGGAAAATATGATACGATTAAAAACAAACAAAGATATTTATGGAAATGTTGTAACGATTATAGAATCGTTTTGATATGTTATAATGGCTTATTACGTAGATTAAAGTACAGTCGGACAATAAGGTGAGTATTTATTCACAAATCTTCTGACTCTCATCTTCTCAGCGTATTGTACATTCTGGCGACTAGAGAATTAGAATTTCAAAAAACCATTATATTTAACTAGCGACTATTATCATTTGATAAGAAAAAGGGAACTTATAGAGTCAATTTTATAAACAAAGCATTATCTTTTTTTATAAAATATACACAACAAGTCCCGTTTTTCTTGTAAATTTTATAATCATTAATTTCCATTCCTTTTTATTTGTTTTTTTTTATTCATCAAGTTTTATTTGTTTATTTAAAAAAATACGTAGTTACCTTATATGTGTAAAACTAAACATGCTGAAGTCATTATATGTATCTATTTGTGATATCGGCAAGGCATGTAAACTCCTCATTATAGTCGAGTTTTATTGTGACACGATGTGTATATACCGCGTTTATAATGCATATACGACCCATTACATATCATTCATCTATCTATTATGTATATGATGTCTTCTATTGACAAATCATATTACAATTCTTCAGTTTTAAAAGTATTTAATATACCTTACAACTATAATTTGGTGCAAATTGTACACTTAGAGCGAGCACACACTTTAGTAAACACTCTCGTTTATTTCCGCTATTGCAGAAGGATGTGTTTCATTTCTGATATGAACGTCGATCTATGAAATGGTTATGAAGGCCATATGGTCTATTAAAACATTACTACAATGCGTCATTCAGTACGTTGAAAATATAAAGGATGATTAAACTTCTACGAATTTAACTCGTAGTCAGTGTTAAGTTGTCCTGAGAAATGCTACGTGGAAATATATGAATAAAAACCTTTTTATTTTATATTCAGATAACTGGATATTACACATTATCAAAAAAAATTAAAAATATTATACTGTTTATATTTTTTTCAAATTAGCATTTGCTTGGGATAACTTGCCTGCGGCAACCATTAAAGAGGACATATTTGGGCAGATGAAAATAAGTGTCAGATACGAAGAAATTCATATTCAATTTTTAATTATGACTTAATTTTTTTTATTTAGTTTTTTGATAAAGCGTTTATACTAACATCATAAAATATATCATAAAACACATGGCTGTAATAATTACTACTGTATATTATTTATAGCTATATTAGCTATTTCCTTCGTGCATACCTTGTCAAAAGTTGAGTAACATCACATGAGCAATAGCTCACTAATGGCTAATGGCCCCGGCCTTGACTGCAGCAAATATTTATAAAATGTTTACGATGACGGTCAATGTGAATGTCTTCAATTTCAAACCGAATCGACGCAGAGTTCGCAAGATTTCGCTATAAAACGGTTATGATATGAAATTATAAGTAATAAATAGAAACTTATTTACAATATCTCACAATGTGCGGTTCTCGACACATTTTCAAAAATATGATCAAAAGTATGATTTGTTTGAATATTTATGTACCTCAGGGTGCTACGGCTACTTTTAATTCATACATTGCACAATAATTTTTTTGAGCAATGTTAGAGCGTCTCTGCAATCAGTCCAATTTAGATATTATTTATGGTCATAAATATATTATTTTATACTCTCCATATTTTAGTACAACTTAACGACTATTTAATAGACGTTTAATATATTAATAATGAAACAAAGTAGACTATAAGGACTATAGTAAAAGTTCATTACCATAGCACACTAACCAAGGCTTTGATCTCGTACTACAATCATCAACAAGAGCTTTACTCCAAAAACCGCACCGAACAACGTACCGCAACATAAAACATCGGCTGTAAACATTACAAAGACAACAAAAGTGACTTTAAAAGATAAATTGTTCATCGTTAGCTCCTGAAACTCTGGAATTAAAAGAAATAGGTCGTTAACGAAAGTGTTTACTGATGTTGTGATAGCGTTCCTGTCAAATGGTTGAGTAACAGCTTTTCTGTAGTGGTGACATTCTTGGACGCGGTTGGTATATCAAAATTTTGGGGATAAATCTAACACGAGAACTTATAAGAGTCATTTTTTTAAGGATAACTTATTAGCGAGGCTTTGCTCATCTGACTATTTGTAATCTAAGGTATGTAGTGGTTGTTTTTTTTAATACGATGTAAAAGAATATGCTATATTGCTATGTATTTCATCTTAATGCGTTCAGTATCCACATACAATGTTATAATTGACCTCCCAAGTTGTATATTAAGTATCAAATTAGTATTTTAAAGAATTTTAGCACCACTTTAGTACTACGACTGAAAAGTTATGAACCTCTTCTCAACTAATCTAAAAATATGTGTTATCATCACATACTTATAAATTTAAATGCTTACTTTTTTCAAGCAGTTGTTTATTGCAGTTCGGTTAAAGGAATTATATATTATAAATTCCCTTTAACCGAACTGTATTAAACAACTGCTTGAAATAATAATGACATAATATATAATTGAGCTATATCTACAAATGAGATTGACTATTTGAGTAAGAAATCAATCTGCATCCCGTTGATTTATTATCTGTTTCAACTTCGTAATTGACAAACAAACGAGCGAGAGGGACTGTTGAACAATCTGAATTACCTGTATCTAAACCTTTTTAACTGAAGAAGTTTGGCTCGTTGCCAGTTCAATTCTTGTCTCCGCCGGAAGGGAAAACACCTTTCGACTATCTCTAAGATCTTTTCCCGCATTCAGCTCGAGTTTGTCGTTTAGTTTATATATCTTTTTAGTTTTCGTTAGCATTGCCAACTTTTCCATACCGTTGGTGGATTTATTTACTTTCCTGAGTTTGTGATGGATTAATACAGTGTTTCCGGTTTCGTGCCACTTAAACTCTCTTCACGTAAATAAATAATATTTTTAACTTTCTTTTCCGTATTTATGTTTTATACCACGCTAGAGACAGAGATTAAAAAAAACATCTCAAAACGTGAAACGTAAAGTTATAAGATTACTCTCATTTCATTGTATATCAACAACACTGTAACACCAGTTATCATCACCTTATAAATTATACTTATAACAAAAGAATGAGCTGTTACGTTTTCCTTGCAAACATGAGTACTCTGCTTCCCGCTTCCACCAAATCTGCCCACGTGCTCGTGTCAATGATATTTGAACACATGTTTTTTTATAATCTGAAATAATTTTCAAGGTGAGCGTATAGCATTGACGATGGGTGAATTATACTAAATTTGTGAAACACTATTTGTTGTTTGACAGACTTATCGCGGTAGTTGTCGCGGTCTGTAAAGTATTTCTGTTTTATAAGACAGTATCCAGGCTCGATATCACAAATTAATCCTATCGCCTACCTACCAACCACTCCATCGTATGTGTATTTATGTTTCTTGTTATGATTAAATACATAATTCAACGTAGATACGACGTAACCTCTGACTAGCCCGCCAGGGTAAATGCTCGTGAACGCGTTTGTTCTTATGTGATTAAATACATTTAAAAGAAAGATAACTTATGCAAATTCATTGAATGCCCCTAAGACATTGAACACTGCCTGCGCTATAAACTGGTTGTCTGTAAAAAGTGTGACATGTATAGCCATGTGAGTACTTCAGATTGATGAAAATACTCTTCCTTTCCCATAAGAGGCAAGGATTTATACTTATTATTGTTCGACTAAATGAAACTCACAACACAGCAACTCAACAATATCTTAACTGCAACTACGAAAACTTTTACATAAGATACTATTCATCACGCTTTACTTATACAATAATGTAACAAGTACCAAATAATAGTGCGTACGTGTTGCGTGATAACCAGATAAGTTATAAACGGGGCTCATTAGTACGCATTTACGCATAGCTATTAATAGCGACGCAACTGCAGTGGTCCACAAATAGCAGCTTGCTTCTAAAGCTGTCTCTGGTGACGAAATGGGACGCACTTGTCCCCTGGCAAGTGCAACGTTGACGAGTGGCCGTGACGTAAGCACCTAATCAATTTGCTACGATTTGGTACTAATAAACTCAGTCGATTGTGGTATTAGAGGTGGTTATAAGGGCGTTCTAATAAACTATTGTAAGGTGGAAAATGTTATAGGATTTTGAGTCTTTAATAGGATTGCTTTCTTACTTGTATTGTTTGATATTAGATAAATTAATCTGTAAACTTTAAATAAAGTGAAGTTTGTGTTAACGCACTTGCCGAAATTTAAAAATCAGGTTATAAAACAAGCAATATAAATAACATAATCTCACCATAACATATCAAGTTTGTGATCTCATCAAAGAGTAAAATTAAATACTCGTAGTATGATCTAATAATACTGACTACCTACTTTTATAACGCCAATTCACTTAACCCTTTTATATAATGCTGTAGTATCTATATAGGTACAATACCTATGTCGTAATATGTTAAGGTTAAACAATTGTACAGGATTGGGCAACGGCAGCCAGTGTCAGGTGCCAAATAGGTGACCGTACCCGACGCTCTTTCTGTCCCTACTCCATTTGAAAGGGGCTCATTTATTTTGCAATCGCTACCAAGTACATACACATATATATGTACGTCTCTACTTACCTTACGAAGGCAGTGACTAACGAATGCCACCTTAAACGATCCTAACCAATTTCTCTCGCCTCACTTACATCACAAACCTTTTAATCCAATTTTATAGCCATTAACCTCTGCATGTCTCGTCTTTTAATATTTACGCTACGTAGAAACGCCTCTAGAAAACAATGTCTCTCACTTCACTGTACTACATGGCTTTTCTCGATCCAACCGACCATCTACCTTGATTTCCTAAATTCCCTTCATACATCCGTCCACATGCCGTAACTTAATAGATAGTGACAGTTATTTATACAACTAAAAAGATAATGTCATGGTGAGGATCTATTGTCATTTTTCCTCCAGCCCCTCGATATAGTTAAATAGAATAAATAAGGAAATTTCCCCCTTGATAATGTTATTTTCACCATGTCGTTGTTATTTACAAAGTATGAGGAAAAAATAAGAGAATAGAACTTGGAAACCTCCTATTGTATGAGTGTTCAATTTTTTTTTTTGCATTATAATATCTTGGATATTTAGTAAAAGTAATTTATTATAACCACAAACTACGGTCGACCTATATTAAAGCTGATATTGCTCGTATCTTTTCCAATATCATCGTGACTCGACACACGCAAGAACTTCATAAAACTTTTCGAAGGAACAACATAAAATTAACTTTTAACTATCTTAATTATGGATATGGTGATGTGGAAGACTAAGTTTGAAAACACAATTAAGGCCACCAAATACTTTTTGAATAGTTGCTGATTTATTACAATTATTGATTTGCTTTTACATCTCTTTAATTTTTTATACAGTGAGGGAAAACATCGAGTGGTGACATGGTTTACCACCTGTCACATTGAGTACTAACTATCTGGTTAACACGTGGGTTCGAGGTGGCCATAGAATTATTACCTTCGCAATTGCGGAGATGGACACCTGAACTTCTGACTACCCCTCAAGGGTTAATGGTCGTAAACGCTAATGTATGTCATTTGTCATACGTTATTTTCTTATAGTGTATCTCTTTCCTAATAAGATTTAGAAAGATACAGCGTGAATTATCACCACACTTATGTAAGTGGTGCTGACAAAAGAAAGGGATTCCATTCTAACAGAATAAAATCGAAAATACTTAAAAATCTTTAGTTACTTACTGTTCTTGCCGAATAGAATTGCAGTTAACTAACCCATTCAAGTGATAGGCGTAATAGCTAGTGCCAATAATAATTTAAACTCCCTTTCGCTTTTAGCCGGTTGCATGTGCCATGAATAGTTGGAGAATTAAAATAATTATGATAGCGTGCAAGAGGGTAATGAATGAGCTAAATAATGTTCAAGTACAATTTTAAAAGCTTCTAGAATCGCTCTCACTTTTTTAAAAGCTTCGCTAGTAAGAATAGAACATTTAATATAGTTAAAAAATTAAAAATATAAGCTACAGGAATTAATTCTCATAGTATGGAGGATCATAATCAAAATATACTCGTATGTAATAATTGTAAATTATAATCTATGTATGATCCCTTCAAAAGCTTTAACACATAGAAAGCCATATCCAGTCTTTATGTATGCATTATCTATCAAAGCCTTTCAATTTCAACTCCACTACTATGTAACCAACTGACCAATATCCAAAATGGCAGGTTGTTTACCGGAACACTACGACATTTGTTGTCGCACCCCACTTAGGGAGATTTGCGTGCCCGTCCGCTTGTTTACTCGGTCCCGATCACTGCAAATCACTTTTCGAATCAACACTGTGCTACGAGTTGGCAGGCTCTCCCGCCGTAGCCGGAAATGGGTCAGGGCTCTCTACGAATAACAAATGCAGAAAGGCTACGAATGAGTCCTTGGCGGCAACTTAATGTGGCCTTTCGGATGGTAAGTTATTCTCCTCGCATGGCCCTAGTTCCGAACATTGTAACTGCAGTTCTGCAAATCTCTTTGAAGGCCTGAGAAGACGTGACGAATTTAGTCTTGCAAAGCGCAGATAGCTCTTTCTAAAGGATGTTTTCATTTTAATATTACACATCATATATAGCTATATAGAGTTGTCATTTTACGTTATACACATCGACATTTGTTTTATTATTTGGGGTATGGTTCAGATGCATTGGAAATAAAATTATGTTGCCAAATAAACTAAATATTATTACACATAGCAAAACCTCTGAAGACGTAATGGACAATACTCTTAAATATCTGAACACGTATTATATGTATTATTTACTGAAAGCACTTTAACAAAAACATCCGTAGTACTTGGTAGTATGTTGCAGATAAGTTGGCTCTTCAGGTCGATTATTCAAATATTCAAAAGAAGGTAAGCCAGGTGACCTCCAAGAAGGTTTTATAGCTATCATAAAGAAAATTAAGGTTTTATGCCAGGCATTGCAAAAAGTTTCTCTAAAATTCAACGAACGTATTTCCCTGTAGATAAGTAGACCCTCGTTCATAATTCATTCATTCACGTCTTTGTGTCCATTTTGGAGCGGTCAGAACCTCGAAGATTTTTCTGTCCTTGGCAATTTTTAATGTTATTCTATCGGCGTTACTATAATATTAATATGGATAACTGGTCTCAGGTTGAACAAATAGCCCATCGTCTATTGAATTAATTTACCTAATCCGTTAGTCCTCCTACATCATGTTGAAAAAAAAGGCAATTAATATTTGAGACTTTACTAGCATTACTGTTATTGGATCATGTATCTTCATTTGTATAATATGCTTCAAAATTAGATCTTTAAAAGCTTCATGTAAGTAGTTCTAACGTTAACTATTATAGAGCAAAAGAGGGCTAAGTTAGCGAATGTTCCTTTTAAAATAATCTCGCATAACACGCTTTCGTTATTCTAAACACCAAGTACAAAGCTACCAGTTGCTTTCTGTGTTGCATGTTAGCGGATAATGAATGGCTTGCGCATAATGTTTTTAAATTTCATGCATATGCATGTACTTGCCTCGGCGAAATAACAGGTTGCTCGGCATATGTTTCAGGGTGCTAATTGCTATATTGATCCGGACTTGTTATGAAGTAAGCCCTATATACTTATAATTAACATACACTTCCGTCTAACGGCTGCCGCCATGAAAAATTTAAGGAATCTATATCATTTAATTTAGTTAATAATATACTGGACTAGTTTTTATGTCTTTGTAAATAAACCATTTAAAAAAATTCCTTTAATTGGGTACAGGGTTCAAATCACGCTTCAGCATGTACCAATGGAAATGAAGTTTAATGAATTTTTATGAACATTTTCGTAATAAAAATACATTTACAAAATGCGATGAATACTACGGTGAGGGAAATCTACCTGTTGTTGCTGCTTGTAAATGGCGACATGGCTTTTCACCTATCACATTGAGTATTGACTATCTATTGGTCTCACATAATTAATAAAATGAGTATAAATCGCGAGTGTTTAAAAATAACTACTGACTATCTGGTCAACACGTGGCTTCGAGGTGGCCATAGAATTACTACCTTCACAATTGTGGACATGGACACCTGAGCCTCTGACTACCCCGCGAGGTCGTATCGTCGTCGCAAGGGTTAATGGTCATGAACACGTATGTTTTTTTGTTATTTAAGTTCACATCAAGATCAAGGTATCCCATGTAAAAAAAAAAATTTCAGATATGTTTAACGTGACATATTATGTGTAAGATCCCTTTTGGCATGACACTATGATAAATCGTTTAAGTGACATCTGACACATTATGGCACTCTTTGGCCACAATCCATTTATCACGAAATATGTTATACTTAAAGTGATGGGCAAAGAAGTGTTAAATAATTAAAAAACAATAGTTCTCTATTATTTCTAAATGGGGTTTCCTAACTGTCTATATGGTAGAGATAACGTAAGCACTATCTGCCATAATTTACTGATAAGTGAAGTGCAATTCATAAAAAAACTATGAAGCTAATCCTTATTGCTTACATATTTATGACTAGGTATGACGATTTGATAATAAAATAGGGCAAAATCTTAATAAGAAAACTCTATGTGCGTCAATTACACAACAATATTATATATTATAATGCTTATTATTAGGTAAAAGTTCGTAACAATGTAGAAGAATGAATAGAAAACCTGGTGGCAATAAATATACGAATAAGGTGCGTATAGTATAAAATAATGTTTACATAAGTGCCTTCAACGTTGCTGAGTCGTTGATTGAGACAGCGGCTAATATAAGCTAATAACCCTATGAAAGTGATTGATGGATACCGGGAACACTAAATGAGCTCTTACAACGCACACAGTTTCATCAATCCCCAATAAACGTCTATTAATTAAATACATTTACGAGTATTTTAATGATTATTATCGATTTATTTTTACATATGTGTTATTTCTTAAGTGTTCCAATTTTTTGTGTAAGTTTAGATATACTTAGATTTCTTCATATCTAGAATTAGGTCTTTACTCATTATACCCGTTAAAAATTTAAATTAAATTTATTATGTTTTTACAAACTTGTACGATAAACTCTTCGTAATACTAATTAATAATAACAATTAAAACGTATTAGTATTAGATAATTTTACTACTTCTTTAACAATAGCCAATGACTGATCGCTCAGAGTTCATTCAAAACATCAACTTCATAGAGCGGCGAGTTAATACTTCATGTCACTGTTTATCGGGCTGTAAACGTTAATCGACTTTATTGGCTTCAACGAGTAAACGTTCAATTGGTGCGTCAATCATTCGCGAATAAGCTCACGCTGATTAGAATACTTTCATGATGATAACGATGACGTTTATGGCTTTATGAAGATTAATATGTGCAGGTGAATTTTGCATTCAGGTTTTGTCATACAATTATTTACTAGCGTAAAATAATTAAACGTATATCAAAAATGCTGACATGTACACCGTAAACGTACAGCAAAAGTTAGATTTGGTTGAGACTGTTTTGTTTTGGTGTACAGTTCAGTATTTTTGGTGAGTATTTTCGTATAATTTTAAGTTCGTTTAAATACAAGCCTTTAATAACTCACATCCTGTTATCATTTTGGAAGTTAACGGAACCTTGGAGACATATCTTTAGTGACTTATGGCATAACTTTAAGAATGATTTGGTTTAATACCTAAAATTTTAAATATTTTCATACAACTGAGACGATTTGCGTATAAATGCAAAAATGTAGTGTACAAACTACTATCACTAATGGCGTTGCCAACCGAATCAAATTTATTGGCAATACACCATGAAATGATGCAAAATGCTTAATTCACGTTGCATAAGTAGACATTGATAGGTCATGCCACTGTGAGTAAGTGGAAAATTGGTCGATTATTGGATGGCAGCCAAACGAGAACAACCTCAGAATCTTCACAAACGCACATTTCATTAAAATCATCAAACAAGGTGCCTATAAATTTTAATTTCAGAACCAATTTTGGAAGCACTCAATTTATACTCGCCACTTTAAGTATTAATTCATTTTCATAGCTGTAAAATATTATATGTTATAACCCATGCTAGTTGGGCAATAAACAAAATGATAGGTTCTTTTCCCCCGGCTTATTGTTGTGAATGGACTTGGGGCTAGGGATCAACGGAATCTATTACATTATAGGATAGAGACTTGTAACCGATATTCCTTATCAATCTGAAGGCTAAAAGTTACCGAGGAGATGTATGTCTGATGTTTCTACCGGTCCAAAATCACTACATAGTATAAAACAAAGTCGCTTTCTTTGTCCCTATGTCCCTTTGTATGCTTAAATCTTTGAAACTACGCAACGGATTTTGATGCGGTTTTTTTTAATAGATAGAGTATTCAAGAGGAAGGTTTATATGTATAATTACATCCATTAAAAAGTGGAGTAGGCTATATATTTTATACCCGTGCGAAGCCGGACCGGGTCGTTAGTAGATTATATAATGTGACTATACATATACTGGAATATTAATATTAACCAATTAAGAGTATCTATTGAGATTTGGTTGAGTTTGGTTGAGTTATATCCTCGTATAGTATTAGTACATAGCTGAAACGAAATGGTACGAGTAGAATGAACTGATATTGTCAAGCATTTTCATGCACTGTAATGTAAATCAATCAAGTATTGATCGTCGAGTAACTACCGACTGTTAGGTGACCCGCGGCCCTGTTTCGTGAGAAGGGTACTTTTTATATGTACTGTACTAAACTGTAAAGGTAATTTAGGTAAATATACCGTCGATGTTGCACTAAGGTGTACATAAAATATTGACGCTGGAAACTTGGTCACATTTGAAATTAAGTTTATCGAAATTTGCTTACAGCTTAAGCTAATTTATTCATCAATTAACACAAATGATAATTACGTTCTATCATAGTTATTTCAATATTGTAAAACTATCATCATTCATTTATTTCATCAGTAAAAGTTTGTTAGTAAAAGTGATACCTACATTGTCTAAGAGTACAAACTACATAGATACTGTAGTGTTAAGAGAAATAGTTTTACTGTGAAAAATTATACATAAATAGTAATACATAAAAAAGTTAATAAAATATTTATATCCGTTACAGATTTCTTATTTATTTATGTCTAAGTGGATGAAATTATGGAAATGGATGTCAATCCTTTATAGTATATTATACTAACTGTACAAAGGGCGTAAGTGATTACTTCGTAGCACTTAGGGAAATAAAAATACATCATTTTGACAATAAAGAATATCAAACAGGCATGTGACCTACTACGAAAATATGAGGTAGGACGTTTGTAGAAACACAATACCTTGTTAGATTACATCTATCAGGTAAGTATTGTTTAAATAGTTAATACGAATTCATGTTACAATAATATCTCGAAAATTAGGAAAAACTACTATTTCGTGTATAGATCAGTCATCTCTACATATAGTATGTTCATTGTAATGTGAAAATTTACAATAATATGATTTCATTAATTTAATATGTAACTCAATAGTGAAAGAAATTGTCTTTGAATTATTCTACTATAATATTTTTTGACATTCATGCCATTCACGAAGAAAGGTGAACTTACCAAGCAGCTGCCAAGGAGTATTGAATCTTCACCTTCAACCGCCAGTGGGTCACTATCACTTTTACACTAAACAACCGATAAGAACACTTCTTTGTTTCTACCCCTGAACTACGCTCACACCTGTTACAACAATCAATAAGTCTAATATCACTTTGAGCAACAGCCAGATATATTTATTGCCATCAAGTCAATCGAAGTAAGCAAGTGCCCTGTCCCTTGCTGGTTGTGGGCCTCATGAGCTGAGGGAGACTTGTCGTCTATCGATTCCACGTGAGGTCCCAAGGTCGCGGCCGCTGCGGCAGTTCATGGCTCGGAGCTGGGAGCGCGGCTCTCGTGGTAGGCGCACCATGGGTTTGGGAGCCGGGGCGAGCGACGTTGGCTCATTGGTCTCCGATATCTGGGAGGTGCCTCGGGCAGTGGCGACGTGCGAGCGCTCCGGCGTCCGCGGGCAGACTGGCGAAGGGCGGCGAGTGGCCTGCGCGTATTCTCCTCCGCGATATTTGCGCCGCTGCCGATGGTTCACGCAGTGGCTGGGCGGGCGGCCCGCCTAGAGCTTTCTCCGCCACCCAACTCATTTAACTTTTTGAATGGCCAGCTGAGATACGATAACGCAATCGTCTAACCGCGTAAGCACTCATTGACCCGAATGTGCTTACGGTATTTGTACTTATATTTAATACATTTATTTTGAGTTTATGATTATGAGGATCATAATGCCACAGATAATACAACACTTTTCTGAAATACAAATTATAAATGATATTGAATGTTAAAAGCAGCTTTCTTTTTGGTAGGCGTACAGGTACTGGTAACTAACCGATTGAAAAGTCCCCATTATGAATATTCCTTAATTTTGTAAATTTTATGTTAACCACAAGATAAATGTGATGAATGGTTCATCGAAAAGTTTTGTTCGGTTTATCCCTTGGACAAAGTAACAAGTGTGTGTGTATGTGTAACCATTATTGTAGGTATATCGTTAGATACGTTCTTACGTATCGTGACAAAAAGTATTATAAAATAAGAAATAAAGACAGAAAACACTTTATTCACTACGTATTAAAAAAACACAAGCGTGGAAAATAATAATTAAGAAAACCATTGATGCAGTGAAACGGTGCTGCCCCAGTACACGATGAAGTTAGGCTTCGTCACTGGTCTTCCAGCAGCACCCGATGTGGAAACTGTCACTAGCTGCATATAATAAATAATAAACATACACTAAATAATTTATTTATAATAAATATTGAACCCATTACTGATATAATATAACTTTTACATGAAAGTAATAAACTATAATTCATAATACTTTAGGGGAACATAAACAGGAACATTACTTATAGACATGTACGCAGATATAGTCACAAACATACATAAAACACAGTGGAATGTATAGACATACTGAATGCATATATACAGTGAAGTAATAGGTAGATATGCAAAACAGTAATACTAGTAACAAAGTTATATTATACCACCACAAGTGTAAACAAATAATTTTATTTTAGCTTGAAATAATTTAATACCTACAAATCCTTATAAAATGCATCAGTAATGGTCCCGATAACATTCTTACTTTACTTTTTCATATTGCAATGTTATTAGATATACCACTACACACAAAGTAACGTATACATATAAGCATATAGCTGACAAGGTATGGATGCCAATGAAATAAAAGTGGTTGGTTAGGATCGAGAAAATTTAATATTAAACTAATATCTTTCCAGTTATAATATCTATCAGTATCACGAACCAAATAAAAAGTAATTGGTTCATGATTACTATTATGAGATGGTATAAAAATCAAAATATTGGTAACGAATAGCCGCATCATATACTTACACATACGATACGCTTCACAATACCTCGAAAAAACTCTCGAAGAGTAGTTATAGACTCGTGAGTCCATCTCAGTAATTGCAAAGATTCTCTCTCCAATAAACCAAGAACAGAATTCGCCAATATCATTCAATCTTCTAGTAAACGGGACATTTGTATATTATGTTAAGCGCCATATTGAAACAGGGTAACGTTACTAACATTCATATGACCGGCGGTTGTTGATGAAGATGTGTAACTGTCAATTAAGTCATAGTGGTTTGTTAGGATCGGGACAGAGATGGATCCGTGAACCCTCTACATGGAAATCGAGCGTAGTGTGTATTTATGTATTCCATATGTTCTTGATGATATCTTTGTCCACCTTAAGAACATAAAGATAATTTGGTGATGGTGGCTTGTCTCTCTCTTTATACTTATGAAAATATAATTATAAGGTATTTCTTCGGCCGAAAGGGAACCTGATTTTTTTCTGTTCTTCATTACTCGAAGACATATGTGTGTCATTTTCAATAGCATAATAAGAGTACTGCTAGAAATAATATGGAATAGATGAGAAGCAGATTACTAGTTGATTGGTTGAAAAAAAATCATTTAATCGTAATCTCTTTCGACATGTCAGGAAGAAAATTATCCAGTTAGAACACTATTTTCATACAAACATACACACCTCGCCTGTTTCCCTACAGATGTGTAGATATATATCGTGTACCCCTTTTTTCTCGCTCCTGACCATCCACTTTCGATTTTCATACATTTATACACCTCTTCATACATACTCGGCGGTTAGAAGATGTAAACGTCTGACGTTTAACGTCATCCTATTTACCTCAATTAATTACGTAATAAACAGAATAAAACATTCAAAATGCTTTAATTTACAAATACAGCAACCAGTTGGTATTTAATTTACATCTCAGACTAATAATAACGAAAGTAAAACTTTAACTATACGCCATATTACGAATATACGAGTATATCACATCAACAGATATACCAAAATGGATGTTATAACACGCCAGGCTAAGACACCCGGAAAACTACGCGTATAATATCCCAAATCATTACATAGCACCTATATATTCTTTAGAATTCAACCTTTGTAATTGCTTCATGGGTTCTACAACTCAATATAAAAAAAATGTGAATTTTATTGATAATTTAAATACCAAAGCTATACGTTAAATTATATAATTATATATTATTTAAAATAAAATTATAATTGCCACCTAAAACGTTTATTAGAAAATAACACTTATCGTGTATTCAGTAACTTGACCGCTGGTTCAGAAATAATTTTAGCGCCAACGTCAGTCAGCTGTCTACTGTCATGCCAATCTTGAATATCAACAAAACGAACGGCCGTTTATTGTCGAACTCAATGTTGTTACAATTTACTTAGTAAACAGATTATTCTGAATATACTGTATAAAGTTCTATAAATGTACTTGTATATTTACTGCGCTATTACTTTACGGTAGTATAGAGCACAATGACCAAATGGAAAGTTAAAAGACAAATTTATGGTACAGAAGAATTCTCATTTACCGAAAATGATGAGATCACTATTGGAAGAGGATTAAACAATAATATAACCCTCTCGAGCCTTGTGATATCAAGACAACATTGTATTTTAAAGTTCCATTATGATAGAGTTACGGTTAAGGACTTAAATGTAAGTATTAGAACAATAATAACCTCTGAACATGTTGTATTTCACATTAGAAGCCAAATTAAATGTGAGTAAATATGCTGCTTAAAAGATAAACTAATGATAATGTTCATAATTAGGATATGTATGTGACAGTAGTTTTGGTTTTCATACAACTGGGAACTTCAATTTTTTTAGGAAGTGCATATTATCTCATAATCATCATTAAATAATA
This sequence comes from Leucoptera coffeella, assembly GCA_030578115.1. Taxonomy (NCBI): domain Eukaryota; kingdom Metazoa; phylum Arthropoda; class Insecta; order Lepidoptera; family Lyonetiidae; genus Leucoptera; species Leucoptera coffeella. The sequence goes on from JAMBLF010001040.1 coordinate 16,181, forward strand.
TACATTCACGTCCGTCAATCCCTTTGGACGTGAACAGGACCTGGGAGATATGAAAAATATTAGGGTTATAATGGATATGGACCATTGGTGATAGGTTTCTAGTCCATATCCCAATAGATTCCTAAAATCACTTATTTGTTAAACAGAAGTAAACGGAATGCTTCAGCAGGTGTAACGGATGCAGTATCTCCGGTAACTTAAAGCATGCATGATGGGGGTTCTAATATGGTGAATGTGGATTATTAGAGTCATTATTATCCATCGCCAAATACTTGTATACGCCCTTAGTGTCTTTGAAGTAAATGTTTTCTATTATAATACCCAACGTCATATGTGTACTGATAATAGTTAATTAATAAGTCTATTATTTAATTAAAAGTATTGTTTTTTATATGCCCAACTTAAATATACTCAGCAAGGAGCTAAATCAAATGCTGTATTGTGTCCTACAATATTATTATTGGAGTACAGTTGACTTGTTCAAAACATTACCTAAATAACAAAGTGAAAAATAATGGTATAATAGATTTCTTTTCTACAACATGTATTTGAGCCTAATTAATTTTTGAATTTTTAAACAAAAGGAATCCACAAAATATGCTTTTATGGAATTACACTGTGAATACACTGGTAGAACTTTTACTTTATTCAAAGCAATGGATTATTTACTATCTTGTTAAAATAGAAACATATTAACATTTTACAGTACATTGTGACGAACCATGGCATGTAGATGACAATACTTAGTTTGCATTGTAAAAAGTATATTACATACCAAGCGTCTATTTTATGAGACTCTTGCTTTAATGCTGCTGCTGACTATATTATGTTTCCTTCCTTTCAGAGTTCTAATGGAACCTATGTTAATTTCAACAAGATACAACCGAACGAATGGGTGACTGTGAAAGATGCAGGCATTATAGGGATTGGTTGGTGCGAGGATGCAGGCCTTTCAAAAATCAATGATAGTGAAAAGTTTATATTTAAGTTGGTCAAGGAGAAATCTCTTTGTGATAGAATAACATACCAGTCTGATAAAGATGAAGAAGAAATTGAATTCAATCTGGCCAGAGTTACTGGAATGGAAGTTGACAGATGTATTAAAAAAGAATTCACAGATGATAAACCACAAATCCAAAATGAACAACATAATGCTGCGAAAATTCCTAAGAGTAATATGCAAAATGGTGACAATGAAGTCTTTTTAATATCTGACAGTGACCATGAAGATAATGAATCTGTAGAGGTGCCTTCTAAGAAAATGAAACTGGAAAAAGAAGCTATAGATAAAAATGCCAATGAGGTAAAGCAGGAACTGAATGATAACTTCGATTACAATGCTCTCAATGTTAAACGAGAAGTTCAGGGTTATGAAGAAGAAGTGCTGAATTTAGATAGTGATAGTGAAAGTGAATCAGAGAGATGGTTTATAAGACTATCGCAAAGTTCACCCGGGAAGTCCCTTAAAAGAGAAACGCTCAAAGAAAGTTCCTACAGCCAAATAATTGATGATAACAGTAGCATTCTAGATATTAACGCGCACCTCGATGACGATTATGCAGATGACGATGATATTATCAAACTTCCAACCAAGGACTGTTTTCAACCAATTGATCTTTACCTTGGGGGGAAAGATGTAGTAGATGGAGAAACCACTGAAGGATTAAGTTCGGCGTTTTTCGCAGAGCAACTAGAAAAGGAAACGCAAAATAAAATAGGTACTTCCAAAACGAGTGATAATGTAGATAGTAAAAAGTCAGAAGATGCACCAAAAGTAGCACAAATAATTGAAGCTCTTCCACGGATTAAACATAGAAAAGCCCATACACCAAGCAGTAAGTTTTTTTAATGTCTAAGTTATAGATAATTCTAAATTTTTTATTTAAAAAAAACATTAGATAAATACCCGGACACTAAATTTAATTCAACCTTTTTTAATAAGCCTATTTCATTACAGATAAAACTAAAACCCCTAAGTCAACCAAGAGAAAACATCATAAAGACACGAGAGTGTCTGACGCGCTAAAGGAAGAACGAAAGAAGAAATTAAAAGAACTTGCCAATAACCAAACTGCTATAAGCAATGAGCATGTAGAACAAGAAAAGCAGAATGTTAATACAGCTAAATCGAAAGTGCATGTAAAGACGAGTTCAAATAGAGGTGCGTTTCTTGCTGAAACAACAGCAACAGTTCTACCAATCAAACGCAAAGAGAACAAACACACAAGTAAGAGCAAAAAAGATGAAGACAAAACTCCTAGCAAAGAATCTCATGTTAAGTTAAATTATGAAAATAAATTAGATAATGTTGAAGTTACTCATACAGAATCTTCAACTGAAAGCAAGGAAAAAGATAAATCAAAACATGTTCATAGAAATAAATCGAAGATCAAATCACCTGAGCCAAGAGTGCCTTTGAAAAACCTGAAACCTCTAACAGATAGCGAAGAAAGCAATGTAGGAAAGCCCATTTTAAAAGTGGAGCCCCTACCAGCGACAAGGCCAAAAAAACAGGTCCGCTTCTCAAACGTACCTCCCCTAGTCAAAGTTTTCGAAATAGAGCCAGGTAACCAAATGAAGAAAACGAGTATGGTTAAAGCGACCTTGTTAGATATGCCCAAAGTGCCAATGTTCTCCTTAGAAAAACTAATGTTAATGAAGATATTGAGGTGGAATCCCCAATGGTTGCAAGAGCAGGTCAATAATCCGGAACCTCCGCCTATCTTAGGTCATAATTCACCGCTGTCAGTATTACACTTTTTCAAAAGCCATTCGCAGTATGTCAGGTAAGAATTATTTAATGAGGTTGCCTTAATAATGTTTTTAATGCATGAATTTTAGTTTTTTTTTTTACAAAAAAACGGGACTTATCGCGTATAATTTATAAACAAAGAATTACTTAGCTACCCGACGTTTCGGCCATGGTCACGGGTCTCAAAAACATTACTTTTTAGTTTTGTCATATAGTATAAAAAAAAAATTGTATTTGTAACAAAAACGACGCAGTAGTTACGGTTTTTTCCAGCTTTAAGGATTTACTAAATTAACTGGTAGTTAACTGGTACTACCATTATATCAAAAACTTTTCTTTTATTTCAGAGTGATTGGAGATCTCATTCTGATGGAGATATGGGAATACGTTTCGCAAGCGTTCCTCAAGGCTCGCACTCCGTCCCAAAACTTGGTGATGACCATTGAAAGTCTGCCTGCGTTGCCAAGCCCGGAAAAGGCTGTGCATATGTATAACCTTACTGTCAATGGTAATAATTGTCAATTTCTTAAATTTCAAACGCTTTCGCTACACATCAATCAATCAGCCTATGACAGTCCACTGCAGGACGGAGGCCTCCCCAAGGTAACGCCACAAAACACGATCACTCGTGGCCCTCAGCCAACCACTTCCAGCGACCTTTTTCAGGTCATCAGTCCATCTGGCAGGGGGGCGTCCTACACTACATTTACCGAGACGCGGTCGCCATTCGAGAACCTATAGAATTCCATTCATGTATACACCGTTACCTACGCATCACCTTATCTTTTCTTTATTTGCTAGTCGGAAATTTGCATGTTTTTAAAGACATGTAAAAATCAGTATCTGTGAATGGTGATGATTTTGACTACCTGTCACATTGTGTGCAGATTATTCGTTAAAAGCAGAGCAAAGTGATATTTAGTTCTAAGTGTACCTTTGCGCAAGATACTAGCTTAATAGCTGTTATAATTCGACGTAGCTCAATTGTTTTCGGGCTTGGCTCTGTATCAGTGGGTACAGGGTTCAAAACTCGCTTGAGCATGTACCAATGGAAATTAAATGTAATGAAATTCTATGTACATTTTCGTAGTAAAAACTCATGCATCGAATTATACGGTGAGGGAAAACATCGTGAGGAAACCTATCTGTTCGTCGAACAGGTAATAGTTAGTGCTTGTAAATGGCGACATGGCTTACCATCTGTCACATTGAGTACTGACTATCTAGTCAACACGTGGGTTTGAGGTGTCCATAGAATTACTACCTTTGCAATTGCGGAGATGGAAACCTGACCCTCTGACTTCTCCGCAAGGGTTAATGGTCGTGAATGCATTTGTCGTTTGTTTTTCATTTATATGTGGATATGTAATTAATTCTATGTATTCTTATTTCAGTATTCTTACCAAAATCAGATACGAAAGCCTTGCCCAGGGTTGGCGACTTGTTGCTGATAACGTTTGGCCTAGGCGCTGATTTAGTAAACAGCAGATTCTTCTATGTAAATAATACACGGAGTCTGCCGTCGCCTCCTAGTAAGTATTTAGTCTCTTTGTTTGTTATATAATGCTTCTGTTTTAACATAGTATACAAAACGCAGTTATATTATAGCTAATGGTAAAATAAAGTGAGCTATCTGTGTTATAAAATAATGTAGCTTTTCAGTAATTTGAAACGTAACTTTGGTTTGACTTAAACTTTGCATTTTAATGTCGAAATTTCTATTACCGTTCTGATTAAAAATTGTGATATTATATAATAATACCGTATTATTTCGAAATAAACCGTTATTTTTCATCTCTTTTATTTTTAATATAATTATACTTTTTTTTGATAATACCATACTATTTTCAGGTAACAAATACGCATATTACAGTGTATCCCTACAAACGGTTTTCACTGACAAACTGGCTTCCTTGCGTATAGGGGAACAGATAAATGCTCTAAATCTAGCCTTTATCAAGAATGAGCTAGCACTGTTCGATGCGATAGAATATATGGCTAAATCTTCATTGAGCGAAGTCATACTAAGGCCTAAGCCGAAATATTTTGCCGTCGATAATCTGGTCCCAGTCAGTCTTATCAAATCGCAGGTAAGGAATAGAGTAAGAAGTACTCATACATCAAGAAATTTCAGTAATAATAAGAGCTTAGTAATTATAGAAACCATATACAAAATTTTGACAACTAATTTGTATCTTTTTGGCCAATAATATTTTTCTTCGAAACTGTATGTGTTGTCTACACTAAAAGGGATTGTGGAGCTGAGTATATAACATTTTTCGGTACTAATATTATTGAAACATATCAGTATACATTTATAAGTCCATTTATAAGTTTGTTAGAGTTTAGTCTGGCTAACGAAAGTAGATACTGAAAAAACGCGGCAAATTTAAAATATATTAGCATTGCAACCCTAAATTAAAAAGGAAAGGCGGAACAACTCACTTTGATACTTTGACATTTACTTTTATTTTACTAGTGGATGCTTCCAATTTTGTCCGCGTTATGACGTGATTAAAAGTAGCTTATATAACTTGTTATCTCTTTATTAACTCCATACCAAACATCACACGGATACGTCACTCCATTGTAGCGTATTAAAGGAACAAAAAGAACAAACAAAAAAAAAACTAAAAGGAATATGTACTTACTTAATTAAAATTAAAAAATATCAAGACATTTTGACCGTACTAACCTAACCTAACTATACGCAAGTCAACCATAAAGAAACATCAACAACACGCCATCTTATGCGTCAGAAATAGGAATACCATACACTGATTCTCATTTTACCAAATTTTTCGGAAAACAGATACAAATTAATTTTATTTAAAATAAAATTGCCAAGTTTTTCTCTACCTAATTAGTTAAGATATAGTATACCTCATTACTTAAGCTATTTATTTGACCAACGTAAGGCTTACTGTAGCTCTTGAAATGATCCAACACGTACATACGAAACTTATTTTCGATTAACACAATTTTAGCAGACGTACGAATTTTTAAAACTCATTTTATTATATGTTTTAAATGAGTTTGTTTTAAAAATGCCTTTTTAGAATTAATTGTTCCTAAGTACTTTCTACTTAAAATACCCCAAATTGTAGGGTAAATATCCGATGGTAGGAACATTTTAGTGTTGTCATATAAAAAGTTTGCAAAATAATTCAGTATCTACTTTCGTTAGCCAGACTATAGAAAATGTAGGAATATACAAGAATACAATAATTTGCAATATTTTTGTTAAGTCACAAAACAAGTCAGTATACATATAGGTATTAGCAAGGTAGAGTTAAACAGGGTAAAACTTATACAGAACAAATTGTAGGCGTACGGATGTACGTAGTGTGAAGAACAGAGGAGCATGTATGAGAAGGTTAATGGGTTTGAGTGAAGCAAGAGAGATTTGTCAAGATCCTTTCAGGTGGCGATCGATAGTCTGTGCCTGTCCCATTATGGACTAAGAGGCGTGACAATATATATATATATATATATATATATATATATATATATATATATATATATATATCCTTCCTCGAAAGAATTCGAAAGTCCTTCTTGGGAATATGCTTGAAGGACGTAAGTACTTTTCAGGAATATCCTTTTCAGAAATATCCTTAAAGTACTTTCGTCCTTTTCAGGAATATCCTTGAAGAACGATAGTCCGTTTCAGGGATATCCTTGAAGGTCGATAGTCCTTTTCAGAAATATCTTTGAAGGACGATAGTTCTTTTTAGGAATATCCTTGAAGGACGATTAACCTTTTCAGGAATATCCTTGAAGGACAATAGTCCTTTTCAGGAATATCCTTGAAAAACTTTCGTCCTTTTCAGGAATATACTTGAAGGATGAAAGTCCTTTTCAGGAATATGCTTGAATCACGATTGTCCTTTTCAGGAATATCCTTGAAGGACGATAGTCCTTTTCAGGAATATTTCCTTGAAGAACGATAGTCCTATTCAGGAATTACCTTGAAGGACGATAGTCTTTTTCAGGAATATCCTTGAAGGACGATAGTCCTTTTTAGGAATATCCTTGAAGGACGATAGTCCTTTTCAGGAATATCCTTGAAGGACGATAGTCCTTTTCAGGAATATCCTTGACGGATGATAGTCCTTTTCAGGAATATCCTTGAAGGACGATAGTCCTTTTCAGGAATATCCTTGAAGGACGATAGTCTTTTTCAGGAATTACCTTGAAGGACAATAGTCTTTTTCAGGAATATCCTTGAAGAACGATAGTCCTATTCAGGAATTACCTTGAAGGACGATAGTCTTTTTCAGGAATATCCTTGAAAAACGATAGTCCGTTTCAGGAATATCCTTAAAGTACCTTCGTCCTTTTCAGGAATATCCTTGAAGGACTTTCGTCCTTTTAGAAATATCCTTGAAGGACGATAGTCCTTTTCAGGAATATCCTTGAAGGACGATAGTCCTTTTCAGGAATATCCTTGAAGGACTTTCGTCCTTTTAGAAATATCCTTGAAGGACGATAGTCTTTTTCAGGAATTACCTTGAAGGACGATAGTCTTTTTCAGGAATATCCTTGAAGTACGATAGTCTGTTTCAGGAATATCCTTGAAGGACGATAGTCCTTTTCAGGAATATCCTTGAAGGACTTTCGTCGTTTTAGGAATATCCTTGAAGGACGATAGTCCTTTTCAGAAATATCCTTGAAAAACGATAGTCCGTTTCAGGAATATCCTTGTAGGATGACAGTCCTTTTCAGGAATATCCTTGAAAAACTTTCGTCCTTTTCAGGAATATACTTGAAGGATGAAAGTCCTTTTCAGGAATATCCTTGAATCACGATTGTATTTTTCAGGAATATCCTTGAAGGACGATAGTCCTTTTCAGGAATATCCTTGAAGAACGATAGTCCTATTCAGGAATTACCTTGAAGGACGATAGTCTTTTTCAGGAATATCCTTGAAAAACGATAGTCCGTTTCAGGAATATCCTTAAAGTACTTTCGTCCTTTTCAGGAATATCCTTGAAGTACGATAGTCCTTTTCAGGAATATCCTTAAAGGACGATAGTCCTTTTTAGGAATATCCTTGAAGGACGATAGTCCTTTTCAGGAATATCCTTGAAGGACGATAGTCCTTTTCAGGAATATCCTTGACGGATGATAATCCTTTTCAGGAATATCCTTGAAGGACGATAGTCCTTTTCAGGAATAACCTTGAAGGACGATAGTCTTTTTCAGGAATTACCTTGAAGGACTTTTGTCCTTTTAGAAATATCCTTGTAGGATGACAGTCCTTTTCAGGAATATCCTTGAAAAACTTTCGTCCTTTTCAGGAATATACTTGAAGGATGAAAGTCCTTTTCAGGAATATCCTTGAATCACGATTGTCTTTTTCAGGAATATCCTTGAAGGACGATAGTCCTATTCAGGAATTACCTTGAAGGACGATAGTCTTTTTCAGGAATATCCTTGAAAAACGATAGTCCGTTTCAGGAATATCCTTGAAGTACGATAGTCCTTTTCAGGAATTACCTTGAAGGACGATAGTCTTTTTCAGGAATATCCTTGTAAGATGACAGTCCTTTACAGGAATATCCTTGAAGGACTTTCGTCCTTTTCAGAAATATCCTTGAAAAACGATAGTCCGTTTCAGGAATATCCTTGAAGGACGATAGTTCTTTTCAGGAATATCCTTGAAGGACTTTCGTCCTTTTCAGGAATATCCTTGAAGGACGATAGTCCTTTTCAGGAATATCCTTGAAAAACGATAGTCCGTTTCAGGAATATCCTTAAAGGACGATAGTCTTTTTCAGGAATATCCTTAAAGGACGATAGTCTTTTTAGGAATATCCTTGAAGGACTTTCGTCCTTTTCAGAAATATCCTTGAAAAACGATAGTCCGTTTCAGGAATATCCTTGAAGGACGATAGTTCTTTTCAGGAATTACCTTGAAGGACTTTCGTCCTTTTAGAAATATCCTTGTAGGATGACAGTCCTTTTCAGGAATATCCTTGAAAAACTTTCGTCCTTTTCAGGAATATACTTGAAGGATGAAAGTCCTTTTCAGGAATATCCTTGAATCACGATCGTCTTTTTCAGGAATATCCTTGAAGGACGATAGTCCTATTCAGGAATTACCTTGAAGGACGATAGTCTTTTTCAGGAATATCCTTGAAAAACGATAGTCCGTTTCAGGAATATCCTTGAAGTACGATAGTCCTTTTCAGGAATTACCTTGAAGGACGATAGTCTTTTTCAGGAATATCCTTAAAGGTCGATTGTCCTTTTCAGGAATATCCTTAAAGGACGATAGTCTTTTTAGGAATATCCTTGAAGGACTTTCGTCCTTTTCAGAAATATCCTTGAAAAACGATAGTCCGTTTCAGGAATATCCTTGAAGGACGATAGTTCTTTTCAGGAATATCCTTGAAGGACTTTCGTCCTTTTCAGGAATATCCTTGAAGGACGATAGTCCTTTTCAGGAATATCCTTGAAAAACGATAGTCCGTTTCAGGAATATCCTTAAAGGACGATAGTCTTTTTCAGGAATATCCTTGAAGGACTTTCGTCCTTTTCAGGAATATCCTTGAAGGACGATTGTCCTTTTCAGGAATATCCTTAAAGGACGATAGTCTTTTTCAGGAATATCCTTGAAAAACGATAGTCCGTTTCAGGAATATCCTTAAAGTACCTTCGTCCTTTTCAGGAATATCCTTGAAGGACGATAGTCCTTTTCAGGAATATCCTTGAAGGACGATTGTCCTTTTCAGGAATATCCTTAAAGGACGATAGTCTTTTTCAGGAATATCCTTGAAAAACGATAGTCCGTTTCAGGAATATCCTTAAAGTACCTTCGTCCTTTTCAGGAATATCCTTGAAGGATGAAAGTCCTTTTCAGGAATATCCTTGAATCACGATTGTCTTTTTCAGGAATATCCTTGAAGGACGATAGTCCTTTTCAGGAATATCCTTGAAGAACGATAGTCCTATTCAGGAATTACCTTGAAGGACGATAGTCTTTTTCAGGAATATCCTTGAAAAACGATAGTCCGTTTCAGGAATATCCTTAAAGTACTTTCGTCCTTTTCAGGAATATACTTGAAGGATGAAAGTCCTTTTCAGGAATATCCTTAAATCACGATTGTCTTTTTCAGGAATATCCTTAAAGGACGATAGTCCTTTTCAGGAATATCCTTGAAGAACGATAGTCCTATTCAGGAATTACCTTGAAGGACGATAGTCTTTTTCAGGAATATCCTTGAAAAACGATAGTCCGTTTCAGGAATATCCTTAAAGTACTTTCGTCCTTTTCAGGAATATCCTTGAAGTACGATAGTCCTTTTCAGGAATATCCTTGAAGGACGATAGTCCTTTTTTGGAATATGCTTGAAGGGCGATAGTCCTTTTCAGGAATATCCTTGAAGGACGATAGTCCTTTTCAGGAATATCCTTGACGGATGATAGTCCTTTTCAGGAATATCCTTGAAGGACGATAGTCCTTTTCAGGAATAACCTTGAAGGACGATAGTCTTTTTCAGGAATTACCTTGAAGGACTTTCGTCCTTTTAGAAATATCCTTGTAGGATGACAGTCCTTTTCAGGAATATCCTTGAAAAACTTTCGTCCTTTTCAGGAATATACTTGAAGGATGAAAGTCCTTTTCAGGAATATCCTTGAATCACGATTGTCTTTTTCAGGAATATCCTTGAAGGACGATAGTCCTTTTCAGGAATATTTCCTTGAAGAACGATAGTCCTATTCAGGAATTACCTTGAAGGACGATAGTCTTTTTCAGGAATATCCTTGAAGGACGATAGTCTTTTTCAGGAATATCCTTGAAGGACGATAGTCCTTTTTAGGAATATCCTTGAAGGACGATAGTCCTTTTCAGGAATATCCTTGAAGGACGATAGTCCTTTTCAGGAATATCCTTGACGGATGATAGTCCTTTTCAGGAATATCCTTGAAGGACGATAGTCCTTTTCAGGAATATCCTTGAAGGACGATAGTCTTTTTCAGGAATTACCTTGAAGGACGATAGTCTTTTTCAGGAATATCCTTGAAGAACGATAGTCCTATTCAGGAATTACCTTGAAGGACGATAGTCCTTTTTTCAGGAATTACCTTGAAGGACGATAGTCTTTTTCAGGAATATCCTTGAAGTACGATAGTCCGTTTCAGGAATATCCTTGAAGGACGATAGTCCTTTTCAGGAATATCCTTGAAGGACTTTCGTCCTTTTAGAAATATCCTTGAAGGACGATAGTCTTTTTCAGGAATTACCTTGAAGGACGATAGTCTTTTTCAGGAATATCCTTGAAGTACGATAGTCCGTTTCAGGAATATCCTGAAGGACGATAGTCCTTTTCAGGAATATCCTTGAAGGACGATAGTCCTTTTAGGAATATCCTTGAAGGACGATAGTCCTTTTCAGGAATATCCTTGAAAAACGATAGTCCGTTTCAGGAATATCCTTGTAGGATGACAGTCCTTTTCAGGAATATCCTTGAAAAACTTTCGTCCTTTTCAGGAATATACTTGAAGGATGAAAGTCCTTTTCAGGAATATCCTTGAATCACGATTGTCTTTTTCAGGAATATCCTTGAAGGACGATAGTCCTTTTCAGGAATATCCTTGAAGAACGATAGTCCTATTCAGGAATTACCTTGAAGGACGATAGTCTTTTTCAGGAATATCCTTGAAAAACGATAGTCCGTTTCAGAAATATCCTTAAAGTACTTTCGTCCTTTTCAGGAATATCCTTGAAGTACGATAGTCCTTTTCAGGAATATCCTTGAAGGACGATAGTCCTTTTTTGGAATATCCTTGAAGGACGATAGTCCTTTTCAGGAATATCCTTGAAGGACGATAGTCCTTTTCAGGAATATCCTTGACGGATGATAGTCCTTTTCAGGAATATCCTTGAATCACGATTGTCTTTTTCAGGAATATCCTTGAAGGACGATAGTCCTATTCAGGAATTACCTTGAAGGACGATAGTCTTTTTCAGGAATATCCTTGAAAAACGATAGTCCGTTTCAGGAATATCCTTGAAGTACGATAGTCCTTTTCAGGAATTACCTTGAAGGACGATAGTCTTTTTCAGGAATATCCTTGTAAGATGACAGTCCTTTACAGGAATATCCTTGAAGGACGATAGTCCTTTTCAGGAATATCCTTAAAGGACGATAGTCTTTTTCAGGAATATCCTTGAAGGACTTTCGTCCTTTTCAGGAGGAGATACTTTTCAGGATAGTCCTTTTCAGGAATTCTTGAAGGATAGTCTTTTTCAGGAATACCTTGAAGACGATAGTCCTTTTTTCAGGAAGTCCTTTTCAGGAATCCTTGATTGACTTTCGTCCAGAAATATCCTGAAGGATAGTCCTTTTCAGGAATATCCTTTGAAGGATCCTTGAATCACGATTGTCATTTTCAGGAATATCCTTGAAGGACGATAGTCCTTTTCAGGAATATCCTTGAAGGACTTTGACCTTTTCAGGGAATATCCGTCCTTTTTAAAGGACGATAGTCTTTTTCAGGAATATCCTTGAAGGACTTGAAGGACGATATAGTCCTTTTGAATAATCCTTGAAGGACGATAGTCCTTTTCAGGAATATCCTTGAAGACGATACGATAGTCCTTTTAGGAATTCAGGAATTAGTCCTTTTCAGGAAGGACGATAGTCCTTTTCAGGAATATCCTTCAGGAATTAAAACGATAAGAATATCCTTGACTTTCGTCCTTTTCAGGAATATCCTTGGACGATAGTCCTTTACAGGAATATCCTTGAAGGGACAGGAATATTTGAAGGACGATAGTCCTTTTCAGGTCCCTTTTTTCAGGAAATATCCTTGAAGGACGATTGACCTTTTCAGGAATATCCTTAAAGGACGATAGTCTTTTTAGGAATATCCTTGAAGGACTTTCGTCCTTTTCAGGACTATACTTGAAGGATGATAGTCCTTTTCAGGAATATCCTTGATGGACGATAGTCCTTTTCAGGAATATCCTTGAAAAACGATAGTCCGTTTCAGGAATATCCTTGAAGGACGATAGTTCTTTTCAGGAATATCCTTGAAGGACTTTCGTCCTTTTCAGGAATATCCTTAAAGGACGATAGTCTTTTTCAGGAATATTCTTGAAAAACTTCCGTCCTTTTCAGGACTATACTTGAAGGATGATAGTCCTTTTCAGGAATATCCTTGAAGGACGATAGTCTTTTTCAGGAATATCCTTGAAGGACTTTAGTCCTTTTCTAGAATATCCTTGAAGGATTCACGTCCTTTTCAGGAATATCCTTGAAGGACTTTCGTCCTTTTCAGGAATATCCTTGAAGGACTTTCGTCCTTTTCAGGAATATCCTTGAAGGACTTTCGTCCTTTTCAGGAATATCCTTGAAGGATACTTTTCAGGAATATCCTTGAAGGACGATAGTCTTTTTCAGGAATATCCTTGAAGGACTTTCGTCCTTTTCAGGAATATCCTTGAAGGACGATTGTCCTTTTCAGGAATATCCTTAAAGGTCGATAGTCCTTTTCAGGAATATCCTTAAGGACGATATGTATTTTTCATCAATTCTTTCTATATGTGATTGAATAATTAAATGAAATTTTGGTTTTCTATTATTTCACATTTCCCCACTCAGTTCTCTAACTATCCCTTGCGTTAACCTTTGTGAAGCGTATACTTAAGACTCTATTCCCATTGGCAGTGGACAGCGACCCTGAACGAGAGCCAAATGGAGGCAGTTACTCGGTCCGTGTCAGCCGCTCTTAGCGACCGACCCTCACTGCAGATGATCCAAGGGCCACCTGGCACTGGTAAGTAACATTAGTATTAGAAACTTCTAATTAAATATATCAAAGGAAGAACATTGATAGAAAGATAGACACATATTTATTCACTTAACACATAAAAAATTACTTGATGGAATCAGTACGCTGTAGTGAAAGTGTACCACCTTAGTACCTACTGCAGCCAGACTACAGCGCTGGTCTACTGCCAGCACCCAGTAGTAAAGCCAATATCTTAAAGGTCTCGAAATAGATTCACGGCAATTTTTCATTTAATTTTCCACAAATATTCATCAATTCTGCAATCAGACAAAATATCCTGTGTATAATAATATTCTTCGAAGCAAAGATAGTCTCATTAGGTGCTGACTAACATGTTCAAAATAAAGTTTATACTATTAATTTCTTGCTAAGGTCACCTTGGAACCTTTTCAGGCAACATACATACATACACATCACGCCTGATTCTCTATAGAGGGGTAGGCAGAGATCACGGATCCCATTTGTCCCGATCCTGACAGACCACTTTCGCTTCATTGACACATCTTCTCATACACTCTCGGCGGTTACAGGTACACCTAACGTCACCTTTTTTCAATATAGCGTCTATCTGACTGTTTTTAGGCAAATCGAGCGTAATCTGCTCCATCGTGATGTCGTACTTCTACACCATGCACGGCAGCAGGCAGCAGAACCGCGGCAAGATCCTCATCTGCGCCACCAGCAACGCAGCCGTCGACGAGCTGGTCATTCGGCTGCTGCACATCAGGCAGAGCTTGCCACATGGTCAGTGTTTTATCTCCTTTCAAAGCGAATGAAACGCTCCTTATTTGTATGTGGCGTACTAAACGAGCTACTCTCAACGAACTAGCATAATGTTGCAGTAGTATCAATAAACGTTGCGACTAATATCCCTTTGAGGGTGGTCTGTGGATCAACGATACTTCATACGATAAATTTTAAGAAAGTTACGATAATGTTACAAGAGTTAGAAAATGTATTGAATGGAGTTCTTATTGATGTTTTTTTATTTTTTAAACTCTTTATTAAGCCATTCACCATTAAGGTTATGTCGGCTGAAATACAAACACTGATGCCACGGCGTTTGAACTTCTTGTTATTCCATCGCCATGATTACACCAACGCCGCCAGCCACTACAACCGAAGAAAAACGAATTGGAAGCTCCAATTCTTCTCTTCCTTGTTCTTCGGTTCGTTCCAGTTGAGGATCCAAATCTTATCCCAAAGCGTACATATTTAGCCAATTTGGCATCACAATTGACTAAATATTCAGCCGAAAATTATTATTTGTATTTTCAACTTTCACTGAGCTGCTGACTTTGTTGACGCACCATAGACGACTCAAAGTGAATGGAACTTGCTATCACATGTTCATAAAAATAATACTAGGAACAGACATAAGCTGTATGTGGCGCCCTCGAGGCTTCAAAAGTTCAAGAAATCTTTTGTTGAGAGTTGCGTGCGTTTTTATAATCATTTACCGGACTGGATTACGCGATTGCTTTTACCTAAATTTAATACCTATTAGTCCGGGGCGCTTACTACGCGGTCGTAGACTACCTTGCCGATGCCCAGGGTTGGCAATGAGTGCATCTAAGCTATATGTCCAAAGATAATTATGTTTCTGTATAATTTGTTTTTGTAACTGGCACTGGGCAAAAAATCCTGAAAGCTGGAGTTTCTTGTTTGTTCTTCTCCGAGCCAGGGCTTCCGAACCAACGGTAGAAATTCAATGCTAAGAGCAGTGTCAGGCTAATGTTTTGAGTTTCAATGAATGTACTGTACCTGTATTTATGTTGATTAAAAACATTTGACTTGGACAACATTTCATTCAAAAGTGCGTTGTCCTGGGTCTGCAATGAAGCACTTTAGTCCGCTTAGCAGTTGATTTTTAGACTTCGATTAGCAGTAGGTTTCTAAACCATGAAATCCATTGACCCCTTTTCTTCCTACAAGGCGTGTATAAATAGTATTTTAGAACACTAAACTCTATCTCTCCTTAAGCCGTATTTACAAGTTGTTGTTAAGAAGATTCTTTCAGTAATTAAAGGTACTTAAATAGCTATCTCCGTAATCATTATTCTTGGAAAAGGCAGCTGGTTAGTTTTCTAATTAGTTTAGATTAGCACGAGTATTTTCCTCTACTATCTAAAATATATGCACGCACACGAGTACGAAATATGTATCTACAGGGAGGCTACAGCTACAGGTAGAGATCTTATTCTACTTTATCCCATTACTAGCGACCCGCTCCGGCTTCGCACGGGTATAAAATATATAGCCTACTCCACTATTTAATGTATGTTATTATACATATAAACCTTCCTCTTGAATCACTCTATCAAAAAAACCGCATCAAAATCCGTTGCGTAGTTTCAAAGATTTAAGCATACAAAGGGACATAGGGACAAAGAAAGCGACTTCGTTTTATACTATGTAGTGATAATATACTCTTTTCCAGGTGAAAGATTCCGCATGGTGCGCGTGGGTAGGGCAGAGGCCATGCATCCGAAAGCGAGGGCGCTGTCTTCCCAAAGCTTAGCCCTGAGGGACGCGCAGAGTAGGCAGCACACTGAACCCACGCACGCCTTGGGTGACGAGGTAAGAGATACAAACTCATATACATGACTTGTAGTATGTATTATAAAACGTACGCGTTCACGACCATTAACCCTTGCGGGGTAGTCAGAGGTTCAGGTGTTCATCTCCGTAATTGCGAGGGTAGTAATTCTATGGCCATCTCGAACCCACGTGTTAACCAGATAGTTAGTACTCAATGTGACAGGTGGTCAGCCATGTCGCCATTTACAAGCACTAACTATTACTTGTTCTGGGAACAGGTAGGTTTCCTCACGATGTTTTTCCCTCACCGTAGTATTCGACGCATTTCGTAAATGTATTTTTAATATGTATTGTCTATGTATATTATATTATCTATGCGCCTCGGCAAACGTAGTGTAGGACGCCGCCCTGTCAGATGGACTGATGACCTGAAGAAGGTCGCTGGTAGTGGCTGGATCTAGCCACGAATGATCGTGTTTTGTGGTGTACCTACCCTTGGGGAGAGCTACGTCCTGCAGTGGACTAGACTTGCCTGATATATTATAGAGGAAGAGACATAAAAATAAAGAACGATTTCTTGAGATCTTTGTTAACCATTTTCATTTTATTGTAATTCGTACACTACTGGATAAATATTAAGATTCGATGGTACCCATAATAAATAACGTAACATAGAGTTCGCGTCCTATTATCCCATCCAATGCCAGTCAGAGATAGCATACTGTGATCAATATCATATAATTGCCTTTGTACTCCACAACACAACTACTTATACCAAAAGTGGCCGAGTAAATTAGTTTCTCATACATTTTACAAGGTTTGTAAATTTATGCTATTTTTATGGAATTTATTATTGTCAGATAGTATTATTATAAATAACAAATGGCTTTCTCTTTTGTATTAGGATGTATCATGTAATGTAATGATATAAAGCTAATGTTTTGACTTTCAATGAATGTACTGTACTTGTACTTATATTGAATAAAAACATTTGACTTTGACTTTATAACTTTGATGAAGTAAATAAATACGTATATATGATTTCAGATAGGGCGTCACGAGGCCCGCCTGAACATGTGGCAGAGCAACGCACAGGAGGCTAAGGACCCCGCCCGTCGCGCATTCTGCCAGACGCGCATCGATCAGATCTTGGCCCGCATCACGCAGGTATACTGCCAACCCTACGAACAGTGATAGTTCTAAGAGATTCGCGATTTACACTAATGATTAATAACTAGCGGGACTTATCGCGTATGTTTTTAATCGTCGGGTTAATAAAGTTAACTTTATTATATAAAAACATACGCGATAAGTCCCGCTAGTTATTAATCATCGTATGAACAGTGGTTCAATGTACCTATCATAGACTTAACTAAGGAACAAAATTTGATAGAAAAACGAACCGTTTTTGATTTGTGCACAACCTGTATACTTTTGCTATAACTATAGGCGACTTCTATAATTATATGATCGCTTTTAAATACAGCTTCGGAAAACTGTGTACAGTTCTGAATTACTTAAGTACAATGTATTTGTTTATATTCTTTAATTGCATATTTTCTTGTCCAGAAAAGATTAAGCTTAATAGTGCCTAAAATGTAGAAAGCAACTAAGGGAGTAGCGGAATCTATTCGGCGATGGGCTAATAACCTGTGACCCATGTTCCACATGACATCGCAAGCTCAAATATTTATGCTTACAAATGACCTGGGAGATATAATCATGACTCCAAGGTTCTTTCCACCCCGAAAGGGAATAAAAGGACGTGAATGTATACGTGTTATTGTTTGACGACCTCCGTGGCGCGATCGGTTAGACACCTGAACGCTAATCGTGGGGTCCCGGGTTCGATTCCCGGTGGTGGCAGAGTTAAGAAAAACGCTTTTCTACTGCTTTCCAGTCTGGTCGTTGATTATATATGCTATATATGTATGTATTTATCTATATATAATAAGTATATATTTCTTAAATATACGTTGACTAGTACCCTTAACACAAGTCTTAAATGTCCTTACCGAGGGGCTAGTTCGATTGGTGTAATAGTGTCCTATTATTATTATTATATTATTATTATTGTAGTTGCGCAGCGGGTCGTCAGGCGACGTGTCGCAGGAGCAGGTGGCGGCGGCCGAGCGGCGCATCGTGGAGGGCGCCGACATCGTCGTCACCACGCTCGCCAGCGCCGCCAACCACAAGATGCGCGGGTGAGAAGAGATAGCTTTATTCATTCTTCTTCTTCAGGTGCCATCTCCCAATAGGAGGTCGGCCAATCGTATGGCTTGATTTTACTTAAGGTCTATAATCATCAAGGCAAGCTGGACTTTATTGACTGCTGCACGAAACAGATCTGGAGCTCATATTGAACCACTGCCGAAGGTTTTTTAGCCATGAAGTTTTTCGTCGGCCAGGTCTTCGTTTATTCATTGCAGACACAATATTAGAGTTTATGAGTACTGTCAATAGTCGTTATACAGATCGAACATTGCAAAACATACATACACCGTAACGTGCCACAAATTTTAAATGATAACAGCCTAACATCGGAATAGTAGCTTTAGTCTGCAATTAATCGATGAATACCAGTAGTATCAAATGAAGACTATAAAACAAACACCCATTAATTCACATTTTAAAGCAAACCCAGTTAAAGTTCAAAGGTCACAACCAGCTAGGTAAGAAAATCAGCAATCCACCAACCTCGTTTACATGAGGATATATTATGTGATTTAAATACTGTTAGTGTGGCCTGTAGTTAGCCGATATGTTTGTTACAGGCTGCGTCGACGAATAGCCCTATGTATCGTGGACGAAGCCGGCCAAGCGATCGAGCCCGAAGCGCTGATTCCACTGACCTTGGACGTCACTAAGATGACGCTCATTGGGGATCCGCAACAGTTGCCGGGATTTATCTGTTCTAAGGTAAATACTATAGCTATTGTGAGGAATAAGTTACTTTATTGTCTTTAAGAAATTAAATAGGATCGTCGCAGGTGACTCTCGATAGTCCCTGCCTATCCCATTAGGACGTAGACGCGGGAATATATGTATGTATGTATGCGATGAGCTTAATCTTAATGTAACATTGAAAAAGTCTAAAATGTTATGTATCTTTATTTCTCATTGTTCTTTTAGTAAATCCAAAAGTTTGTGATTTGTGTTCAATAAGAATTTTATACTTGGGTGATTAATTGTGAAATCACATATATGTTTATTAAATATTATACTTATTGTTAAATAATTATGATATTACAGTGCTAGCACATGTAAATTTAACATTAGTACAGTTAATTAATAAATAATATATAGTAACGACATAAATAAAATGTATTTATCACCTAAACTTCGTCTGAATTCAGTTCCACGTTTCTTTCAGCGCGCAAAACAGTATGGGTTAGCAGAAAGCTTATTTTCGCGGCTATCAGCTGCGATGGAACATCACGACGACGGTAGCCCCGTGGTGCTCCTGAACGTCCAATACCGGATGCATCCGGAAATAGCCGATTACCCGAACCGGGCGTTTTACGGCGGAGTCGTCCGCAACGCGGCGCCACTGCGCAACGACCTAAGACTGAGTCCGTACACCGTGGTCTATATTTCGAGTGGGGATAAGGGACAAGGTTAATATTCCTCTTTTTACAAATCTTTATTTAAGCTAATGGTATTGCACCAACAAAGCTTTCGTTCATCATTCATTTTCGAATACTTCGCTGTAATAACTTGACATGAATGTTGTAATGCATGACATGCAGTGATGTTGTAATAATTATAACCTATTTACGTCCTTCTACCCGATTCCAAGTGGAGAAAACCTCAGTCATAATGCTAATTATTATTTCCTCTCATTTAGCATAACATTTAGGGTTCTAATGGCATTAATATATAATATTACCATAATATTTTTCTCGTTACTTTTTAGACACAACAGGCGGCAACGAGATGGAGTCATGGGGCGTGGCGAGGCTGGTCGTAGCTCTCGCGAAGCACGTGCAGCGCTTCAATTTAAGCATCGCCGTCATCACGCCATATAATGCGCACAAGGATCTCATCAGACGGAATCTTAGAATATTAAATGAACCGTACGTGTTTAACATCTATCAAGATGCATTTTATTTCAAGATGATCACAGATTGCCTTTCTAAAGCTACGCTTTAACTAATTGTCACAGTTAACTGTCTGATTGCCCAAAAAATGACATTTATTAGTCTCTTAATACCCTGTGGCATGCCAGGAAGTAAAACATAAGGTTAAAATTTTCATCCCAGCCTATCGCTGTACATTTACAAACCACAAATTATTATGCACAACTAAATTAAAAGAATACACAATTATTATGACAAAAAAACAAACAAACGCATTCACGACCATTAACCCTTGCGGGGTAGTCAGAGGTTCAGGTGTCCATCTCCGCAATTGCGAAGGTAGTAATTCTATGGACACCTCGAACCCACGTGTTAACCAGATAGTCAGTACTCAATGTGACAGGTGGTCAGCCATGTCGCCATTTACAAGCACTAACTATTACCTGTTCGACGAATAGGTAGGTTTCCTCACGATGTTTTCCCTCACCGTATAATTCAACGCATTTCGTAAATGTGTTTTTATTACGTAAATGTACATAGAAATTCATTAAACTTCATTTCCATTGGTACATGCTCAAACGGGATTTGAACCCTGTACCCACTGATACAGAGCCAAGCCCCAAACAACTGAGCTACGTCGAATAACAATTATTATGATAACAAATAATTTCCTATATATGCACGACAGCCAATGTAACCATATAAGTATGATTGCAGCAACACGTCCTCGATAGAAGTGAACACCGTGGACAGCTTCCAAGGGCAGGAGCGGGACATCGTGGTGGTCTCCCTGGCGAGGAGCCACGGCATCGGCTTCCTCACGGACGCCGGCAGGGTCAACGTCATGCTCACCCGCGCCAAGCACGCGCTCTTCGTCTGCCTCAACCCTCACGCTATGCTGGTGAGTCACTTGGTGTCATAGAGAATAAGTTACAACAGTTACTAAGAACCCAATAGTTAGAGTGTAGAATGAGTGTGGATGTCAATGAAGCGAATGTGGTGTCAGGATCGAGATAAATCGATATCTATGATCTCTACGCACACCTATGTAAGGAAATGAACGTCATGAGTATGTATGAAAACCCAGTGCTTGTTATTACACAACTATGTATTTGTTGTTATTTATCAATCAATCGTCCAGCCACTACCAGCGACCTTCTTGAGGGCATCGATCCACTTGTTATTTATACAGTTATCCTAATTATATAATGATGGAAATGGTTTGAAAGGATAGAAATAAATAGGGATCTATCAGAGATTTTATTCTATTTTTTTGTCGCCTACGTTGACTAATTAAAAATGCCTTTATTTCAGTTGAATTAATGAAATTTGGCTTAGCATTTACCTCATAGGATGTGATGAGTGGATCAAGTGAAAAGTGGCCTTCGACTGATCATAGTCACTTCACAATGACAGATCTCAGGTATAACTTATTTTACTCATTGTTACAGCAAAATGAGCAATGGCGCACTCTGATGGACGACGCGCAATCGAGGCAGTTGCAAAGATCTCTCCCCACGAGTGCGTGCCAGCCAATCAAAGACGCGGCCGACGATGACATACTTAGCTATGTTTTGAGAAACAATAGGAAACCAAATAACGGTTTACAGGGTAATACGTGATCCATGTAGAGAATACAAAGTATTTGTGCCGTGTTGTAAATGCTACTTGTGCGATTGTTCACTTGTTAAAAGTGAGTTTGGCAAGTCGATTTGTGTGACTTTTGTTAGTTAACACGGTTAAAGGGAAGTTTTCTAGGATGACAAAGATTGTTGCAAATAGTATTCCTATGATTTGATTCCTTTTAAGTTGAAACATGCATCCTCACTGATATTGTTTCGTGTCATAAATAAGCCGAAAAACGTTGGTTATTTATTCTCTTCTGTAATATACATCCAAGCCGTATTTGATATATCTACAGCCTACAATAGTATCTAACATTTTCTAGCAGGTAAAACAAACGAACATATCTTACCAATATCAATTAATTTTGGAAGATAATTAAATGTACAACCCGAATTCTGAACAGTTATCCAAAATTATAAAATAACGTTCAACTTTAGTTTTGTTAGTTAGGTTTGCGATTGTAATATTTTTATGTTCTTTAAAATAAAAATACTAGCCATAAATTTTGCCTTTGCCATAATAAATTACCACTAATTTTCAAGTGTAAAAAGTACGAGTATAAGAAAATTCACTATTAACCTAAATCACTATGAACGGTTATAGCGTAGAATTCGTCTGAAGAAAAAATCTCCTTTTATACTTAAGGTTTAGCGGTAAAGGTTTGGCAGTAAGAAGTAATAAAGGAATATATGAACGCTTGCTAAACGGGCTTATTATTACTATTAGGCAAAAACCCTCAATTTCAATGAATACTTGTCAATATAATAGCGTAAGTTGTACATAGTCAATTACGTTTCCATTGAATTTTATGAAATTGTTACAAATGTTTATTAGCTTTAAGCACTTATAATTATCTGTTTTGTTTAATTTGTATACTTTTCCTCTAGTAATAGAACATATTAATGATCTATTTGCATAGCAAAATAAAACGATGAATGATTTGTATTGTGTAAAAAATGTCATCCCATTTCTTTAATGTTTTCATCAAAAGCTCATGTGGTAAAATACAGGGTATCTATATTATGTATAGCTTCTTCTTGAGCAATGAAAGATGTAGCTTCTATTTTTGCTACATAAATAAACTCCTTGCTAATTTGATAAAATTTCTGATCTAATCAATCTCTTATGTAGTGGATAGTGGATAGTGTATGTATTTTTTTTGTTTATTTTCTGCGTGTATTACGAGTATATGGTACATTATATGATTTGGATATGATTAAGAAGTACAAAATGTAACTGAAAGTGTATTCCAAGCCTTAAAGTGTATTATTTATAAATTGTAAATATACTTTTTTATTGTTTTTAATTCAGATGTTTTATTTCAGAGGAGTGATCCCCATCTGTCTTTATTGAACGACGATCAAATTGTACATGTGTGTATGTTCATTCATTCACATCACGCCCAACTAACTACAGAGGGTTAGCCAGAGATCACAGATCCATTTTTACCAATCCTAGGAAACCACTTCGCTTTGTTGGCATCCATACTTACTCAAAAATAATACCAGACTGCAAAGGTAAGGGCAGTAGAAATAAAAACACAAAAGTACATAAAATTAATTTATTGTTATTCATAGTGGTTCCTCAACTCTCAACCACTATTCTAGTTCTTTATGAATAGTCTTAAGGTATTCCTCACTGCAGCTATAGAAGCCAACACAACAAAAAAATTATACAATGTCTGAGAAGTATGCCGCGTTACCCAATCACATGAAAACCCTTTTTGCATACATAAATGAAGGTTACGACAAATAAAAGGATAACGTTAATGCGTAAATCAAATGCCATTAAAAGTAATCAACCAAATCATATTAACAAATAACATATGTACACGATAATTATTTATATTACTAAAGCTAATCTATCGCCCCAAACCCTACGTATTAATTTACAATGCTAAAAAAGTAATGAGGAATAACGAAATTACTATGCTGTAGACAAACATAATATACCTCATACTTCATTTTTAAATTTACTTTTTTTTCTAGAAAAGGGCAATTACTATTAATTTGTATGTAATAAATAGTTACATACTTTCATAAGAAATGCCCCTAATTACTACAATATTGGTCTTAATATATAGTTAATATTAACACTTAATTTACTGCAAAAATACTTTAACTGTACAAGGGATACGACAGTATCTGGACTGAAAGGTTATAATTATTTGACACCAATACATATAACCGATTTATTGACTAGCTATTTGTTACATTAAAACTAAAAGGCTCAAGACACATTATCTCTAGTATAGTATGTAATGCACAAGCTTAATTTTTATCTTTACTTTATCAAGTCTGTTTAAAATATTCATTATAAAAAAACCTGGAGTCCATCAATATAGTCTCTGTATAATGAGGAATCAGAACCAAGAGTTAATGCAAATGTCAATAGCCAATTTATTGTAAATAGACTGAACTGAACTGAGAAATTATCTGATAACTCTTTCCTAATTATAAACATTTCTAAGAGCTATCCGGGGATATATTTATTTATTTGCATGAATAAAACTTAATTTCAATATTTATGTTATAAGTCTTGCTTTTCTAATCTTATTTTGCTATTTAAAGTCTGAGTAATAACATACTTATTTTGGAAGGAAAATATTTGTTGTGATTACATAATTAGGAATATTCATATACTGCTATGAAGAAATTAAATATTTCAAGTCACAAACCCTTATGAAATTTATAAACTACTATTTAAAAATCTACACATTACATTAGACAAAAGTCAGTCATACTACTCATTATTACCTTAAACTTAATTATGTTACAAAAATTAAACAGAAGCATGGTCAGTTAATTTGATCAGATTCCGTCCTATTGCAATACAAACAAAAAATTATTAATATCAGGCACTCCACTGTTGTACAGTACAAATAACCTTCACAGGGTTATTAAATGGTAACCTCAACCTTAATTACCACCTTGAGCACCTTGTTGAGCAGATACTAAGCGATAACTAAAAATATGGATACACAAACTAAAAAATACAACACTTCTGTTGTTTTCTCAAGGCATGTAAACAGAAAATTTCATTTATAATGGGGAAACTATTTTATTACGCTATGGTGTTTCGGTTCCTTAGCTCATTAAATATTTATGAGAAAAAAAATAGAAACAGATAGTAGCTAAAGAATAGAGACCATTAGATGTTGATATAAAATCTAGTGCTCAGGCTTTAGGCTAGCTTTCACATTCACCCATTCATCACCAAACAGTTTATATCTCGAGGTAATTGCAATAATCTACCTAGGTACTAAATTACATTACTAACATGATACTTTTATCTACACTTACACAATTCAAATTTAACTTTTGCTTAAAGGCATTGTTGTTTATTTGCGAAATGCTTATAGGATCTATGCAAGATGTTTAGTTAAGTAGATACAATAACTAAATGTGTCACAAGATGGAACTCAGTCACAAGGTCTAAAAGGCAACATGTATAACTCTTTTTCATTAATTATATCATGATGCATAAATAGCGGGTACAACTTGATAATTTGAATAGAAGTCATTTATCAAGGATAATGTGCCAATCTATACCTTAATTTGTTTCTTCATTCCTGTATATGAATTAAGTATATTTTGTTGAGAATTAATAATTTGGTGAGTGAAAATCTTGGAAGAAAACCTAACTATCATAGTCAGCATCTATGAAAGTTGTAATTGCCACCTGACATGTTTGATAGTCGCTCACTTTTGCCTTCGTCATGACAACAGTTACTGCTTTATCACCAAAAGACACAAAAAACTAAGTAGCTCATTAAAATGCAAAAGACCCAGGCTTAAACCACAATAGCACTAATATTTTGACTTTACATCATCTGAATAATTCAAGAACAAATACATTACATGAACAGGTATACAAAATAAGGATAATAAAGTAACTAATAGCATAGGCCTGTACAAATAGCTGTACTAGCGCAGCAATCTTGAAATATATTTATAAGTGTTTGATAGAGATCCTATGTCAATGATGTCGTGAATAGTGATGTCCATTGTTGTTACCATTGTACCTACAAAATGGAAAGATAATATGACATAAACTAAGAAAAAAATAGCTAAGAATAATTAAGATTCTGGCTGACTTAATGGTTTTATGTTTTTTAGCTAACATGAAAAAAGTTATCATGATGATAATAATACAGTAATTTTACAAGAAAACACATTAATTACATTGTGTCTCAAATTTATTTTGTTATATATATATATTATGTTATATGATTTTAAATAAGCTTATATATTCTAATATGAATGTTAAACTCACCGATTAAATCTCTTGTATTTATTATTGCTGTTATAATGTTTGTTGTGGAACCGATTCGGTTGTCGGCGATCGCCCCGATACTTGTTGAAGTAGCCCCACTGTTGCGGCTTATTCTGCTTTTCCTGTAAAAAAAATTATTGTTATCACACATATATTCAAGTAGAGGATTGCAAAACCTAGAAGCATGCTAAATAGTTAACCCATACAATAACCATATCCACACATTACTTTTATTCTTATATTATTAAGTACACGTTTCAAAATGATTTCTAGTCACTAAATCTCCTCTTACGACAGGCTAAGGAGAAATCAGTTGGTTAAATCTATTTAGCGCCTGCTGCAATGAAATTGCCATAACTAAATAAGACTACTTATTGTTACATGTGATACAATAAAACTAATTATGGTTATATCGAGAAATTGACAATACAAGCCTTACTTTCGACTTAGCACCTTTCAAAACAATCTAACCAATAATTTGTACCATTTCTCAAATTCATATAATGCCCTATTACCTGGAAGGGGTTGTATCCGTTCCTGTCGTTATTGAACCTGTTGTAGTGGTGGAATTTCTTCACCTTCTTCACCCTGCCTCGGTCCATGTCGTCAACAGAGTCAAAGGTGCGCTTGCGTTCCTCACGCCGCTCTTCGTTTACCTGATAACGAAAATTTATGATGAGGCTAAAATACATAATATATAAAATATCATAGAAATAATATTCGTGCTAATGAATATCGGCGTTAAACTTTAATGAATGGATACATAAATGAATAGAGTATAAGTAACAAACACAACAACTGTTCTTCAATTAAAATATGTGACCTTGAAATGAACGACAAAGAGTGTCATTACAAAAGAAGGAATCTATATACTAATGCTAAACTTGATTAAATTGCTGCCCTATCAGCATACATACAAAAGGCGTTTATTAATTTATCGTGCTACGACCCTGACTCATATAGTAAATAAAATTACTAAACTTAATTTCCATTGGTACATGGTGAAGCGGGATTTAGACCCTGTACCCACTGATACCGATTCAAGCCTCAAACAACTGAGCCACGTCGAATTCATATGTCATACATACAATTTATGTATATGTATTTGTTTTATTTCTTCCGACGAATAAGGTCATCTATTTCTTTTATTGTCACGCAACCTTATTACCGTAATTAAAAATTCTCTTTATTATTATTCCGTGAGGTACTAACCTGTCGATTGATGGCACTGTTCGTCCCGGCCCAGGTAGAGACGGGCGCTCCGTAGCCTTGGTGAGAGAATGAGTGTAGAGCCTTCAACGTATCGTGGGACGCGAGCAACCGCGGTTGTTCACTCTCAATCTTTCTCTCTGGTTCAGTGCCTGGTGGACTTTGCTGTTCCCCTGAATGTACTGACAGTGGTGATAAGGTGCTCACACTTGTGTTCGGACTGTTACCATTTTCTTTATGCCCATTAGTAGTTTCCTCCTTTTCTTTTACTCTGAAAATGTTATAATAAATATTAGATAAAATTTAGAGTCTATGTTTAATTTCTATAAACAAATATTTTCTTATTTTAGAAAATCGTCTTCAATACATACACATCGCGTCGTATATAATAGTTAATATCGTCAAATATTTACGCATAGTATAATATTTATTTGAGAAGTATCAATAATGAAAATCATCACAATACTTACTTTTTAGTGGTAACTCCATTCAAACTGGGACTAAGTAGGGGTCCATTTTGCTCAGTAGAGACAGTCCAACCAGTGTGGTGTGAAGTCTTTGCTGTGATAATAATCTTCTGTGCAGACGAATTGTTCTTTGAACCCCAGCCATTGTGGTTCTCAGATTTGTTTCTGTCATCCCTTTTATCATTCCTCTCATCGCCGCTTGACTCTGAATCGTAAGGTACGAGTCTGGACGCGACTCCATTGCCATTCTTCGTGACCGAATTCTCATATTCATTACTTCTATTCATTTGCTCTTGTAGCTGTTCTAGTGGCGATTTTGGCTTCACCAATTTGCTGCAAGCTGCCTTTTCTGGCGTTCGTGGTACCGTAACCAAACCACGAATATCAGACTCTATCTTCAACGTTTTTGGTCGACTTAGACAGTCATTCTGTTTTTTAATAACAAAACTTACCTTTTCATCTTTACTTTTGTCTGTGCCGTTTTTGCTAACTTTCTCGACCTCTCCATTCTGGTTGCACACCCACGCTTCAGAGATGGCACCAGAGGTCTTGTTCAGTGAACTGTTTAGTATAATAGGCGGCTTTACTTCAGTCTTAGTGTCTACAAAGGCAGTGTTGGGCGTTTTCCGGTCCTCAGCTCTGTAATTGTTGAGTTTCAGGGGACTCTTCTCTCTTTTTAGCATAGATTCAGGTAATTGTGGTCCATAAGGAGTTTTAGATGTTGAAGGGGCATCATCAACAGTGTTGTCTCTCTCATAGAACATAATGTACGCGTTTGTACCAAGTACTGTGGAGAGGGGCAGAGCTCGTACACAACTGTCGTCAAACTGGTAGTAGTTGCCGTTGGGTGCTTGACCTATGGCAGTGTAATGGCCGCAGTTCTGTGATGGGCCTAAATGTGTCACCATACTTACTAATTTGTAATTCTGAAACAAAACAAATCACTTATTTATATGATGGCAAGCTGTAATGCTGGGTGACAGACCCACCGACCTTTTTTTTTTTTAAGTTTTTGCATGTTACAAACACATTTTTTACATAAACTACAGGGGAATGGGAGTTACTGCCAGCCTCTTTGACTGGTTGACTGGGAATAAACGGACTGCCTGGCTCTATTTATAAAATAGATTAAATCTTTGATTATAAATACTCTAAAGTGCAATTATAAACATAACAATTATAAACACACATAAACACTTATTGCCTGATCAAGTTGTGAATGTGTGAAACTCTCTTCCGGAGACTGATTAGTGTGCCCTTAGTGAACAGTTTTAGAAACAGGCTTAAAAAACATTTTAAAACTTTAAAAACTCAAGAGCAATGATATACACGCATCAGTTTGAAGAGCTGTTAGTGTATTTAATAAATAATCATTATTATAATATCCTTAGAAATAAAATATAAGTGGAAAAAGGAACTCACCAATTGTGTATTCATATTCTTATAGTACATGTATTTGTTGAGAGATATCTTTTTGCGGAACTGGATGTGCTTTGATAACTTGCCACCAGCCAGTGAGAATCTCTTTAGAGCTATACAGAGCACCATTGGGGCTCTTTCTATAAGGAACTGCTTTGTTGCAGAAACCTGTAAAATGATAATATAGTAAACTCAGTCTGGAACAGTTTTGAAATAGCTGTAAACTTTAAATAAAATCTCAGATAAAAATAATTATTATGGTCATTTTTGAACTTACTTTACTCAAAGTACACATTGAATGCTGAGATGGTGAAAATATGAAGATTTGAAGCTCACATTCATCGCATTTAGTGAAAGGCATAGCTAAATAAATGTATTACACAATACAAGAACCAATTATAGAATATTGAAAGCAAGAATCTTGTATGTTTACAACATATTAAACTAAGAAGTAACACAATATCTAATTTTACCTTTTTATTGCACGCTTCACATTTGTATCCAAGATCTTCCAGCCTCTCTCTTGCAAAGAATGAATCCAACGCCTCTTCCAAGGTGGAATGTTTCCTTATATCCAGCAAGAGATCCTGAAATAATAGCCCAAGGTTTATTAACAATCTATTATTGTTTTTTACTTAAAATGCAATTATTAAATAAGGAAAACATAAAAAACACATCATTTTAATAATAATAAAAGTATGTCATCATTGCATTTTACTACAAATGATTGTACCATACTTTTATTTATAATAATATAAATAAAAGTATGGTACAATCATTTGTAGTAAAATGCAATGATTAACTAGGAACACATAAAAAACACATCATTTTAATAAAGTCAAACTTGTTCTCTTAAAGATCGCAACTACATTTTAATTCAAGGACATACAACCTTTACTTGAACATTACTAAAAATATATCTTTCTCTATCAAAACCACTCATTTACTTACTTGGAAATGTTGATAAGTAGTTGAGAGATGATGACAGGAAAGACATCTAACAGTTGACCGGAGGTATCCACCAAGTATCTGATTCATAGGAGTGGTTTCCTTGCTGTACTGGTCTAGTTTATCCATATTCATAAAACGGGATAGATAGCACTTCTCCATTGCTTCTACTAAATACCTGGAATGATTAAATATTATTAGTAAAATACCGAATACTCTTGCATTTTAAGTGGAAATTTAGCTAGCTTTACTTGTTGGTTTTATTCAATTTTATTAGTTAATATACTTATAATTATTGAAATGAGTTTCTATTTTAATATAGTATTAATGCATATTTGCCTAGCAGACGCCCACCGAGCTGGTCGCCTTTTGGGATCCCACAATACAATCGCTACAGTTTGGTTACTTCTTTAATTTTACTTATTACTAAAATTTAAAAATTTTTTTTTTTAAATTTTGTTAAATTATGCATTGAAATTTAATTGTTATTCAATAATTGTGAAATTTGAGTGGATTCCAACAATAAATTTGTTTTTGTACATAATTTCAATGCTCTTTTTTAACATCAACAATAAGATCTTACCTAAGAAATTCATGGGCATCTTCTTGTCTTCCTGGTGTTAAATGGCGGCAAATGAGCCTCAACTTGGAATACACCTGCCAGGGCTTAATTGGGCATCCGCCACTTTTCTGGGTGGCAATCAGTGTTGATTTCATACCACAAATAACACAGGATTCTGCAAATAAAAACACATAACATTAAAATACCTTTAGAGTCATAGAACACTCAATATTACTATTATGGTGATGCTGACCAAAAAAGACAAAAGAGTTTGTGTTCTGTAGGTCCTATCCACTGTTGATTGTCGAATGTAATTACGTGTATCTAGGTCAGAACCACTCAGATTATAAATTACGCAGCATGAGTAATTACTCAAAATTAGTGAATTATTATTCTGTTTCAAGTGTGAAACAGTTCATAAAGATTTAGCAACTTTATCAGATGGAATTAAATAAATAAACAATGTAAGCTCAATAATTAAGATGATTAAATAGAAATTCTACACACCTTGTTGATAGCATTTTTCAGAATGAGAAGAATCAGACACAAGCCAGTTGGCAAAGGCTGGCACATGAAACAGGGCCTGTAGAGTGGAGTTCAGGTAACAAGTGTTCCCCACATTCTGCATGCCAGCACCAGCGGCCCACGCATTCTGCCACCCCAACTGAACTCTTTCTACTGGATACAGAACTCGTTTTGGTTTAGGCAGTCCATCTTCTTTTCGAGGAGAATCTGAAATAGTTGAAATTTCGTATAGAATTAAGTTCACGGTCAAGAGTTGTTGCTAAGCAACCAACTTTCACCAAATTTTAATAACAATAACAGCGTCAGCTAATTTTGAGGATAAAAATAAGTTATTATAACCTAAAAATACATCGACCATTATTCATGCGTTAAGTATGTCAGATAGTAAACAAAAGTTGAAAATAACATACCTGACACCTGTGAGCTACAATTGCCTTCCTTTTTAACTATTCTAGCCTCGATTGTCATCTTTTTCGGTCGTATAACCACATACTTTGACTTGAGCCCATCGAGGACATTACTTTGGTAATCACCAGATTCCTCAAACTCTATATTTGACAAAAGAACGTTTTTGGCTGAAGAATACAATCTGCTATCCAACAGTGAAGAGTTCTGGTTTTCTTCTGATGTTAATGATAAACGCAAGGCGTTAGATACTGGGTCGCATACAGAAGCGGGCATTTTACCTCCAAAAATATAACCGCGTTACATTAAAGTTCAACACACCGCATGATCCCTTAAAAACACTGACACTATACGCGCTAAAGGGAACCGATTAAAATTAGGAACATTCGATTCCCACGATAGGAAAGTAGAAAATTAAGAATAATCCAAAATGAGGGGCCGACGATCGACGTCAAATTGTCACGCACACGCACACCAATCACCTCACCAGAGACAAAATGAGACAACAAAAAAGAGAGAATGTACGACACAGAACAGTTTACTCGTAACGTGTAAGAATCATATAAAAAACAACTGAGTGATGTAGTGTAATCAGAAATAATTTATGTACTTATTTTGTCATATTTTTTTAAAAATGAGTTACAAATTTTATTAATGAGTATATCATGCAATCACTACTACATTTGTTAACATATTATTATATTTTTTCCGGTAAATTTATCTATGTAGTTAAACTTCAAAAACATAATCTAAAGATTATTAACTACCATTTTATAACTTTTCACAAATATATAATAATAATAATATCTCGTATTTTACACCTCGACCACAGATATAAGAATACTATACTAGAGTACCCGCCACATAAGGTGGCAGTAGCCAAACTTGGAACTAAATTTGACGTTTCCGCCATTGCGTGTTATTTTGTATGAAAGGTAAATTTAGTATTACCAGCGTTGTGTTTTTTGCCCACTCTTTGTAATTTTTATGTTTGTTAAGGGTGATTATAATAAATTGATTTCTGGAGTTTCTTGTTAGTTCTTCTCCAAGGGTCTCCGCTGAACTTCTTCTTCTCAATCGTTACGCTCTTA
This sequence comes from Leucoptera coffeella, assembly GCA_030578115.1. Taxonomy (NCBI): domain Eukaryota; kingdom Metazoa; phylum Arthropoda; class Insecta; order Lepidoptera; family Lyonetiidae; genus Leucoptera; species Leucoptera coffeella. Next base: position 48,886 of record JAMBLF010001040.1, read on the forward strand.
TCAGAGCGGTCGTGGTCTTCATGACGTGGCATCTTGAGCAGCCGAAATGGTTGGTGAACTAACCTCGGTAAAAATATGTAAAGACAATGCTCAGTGCCATGTTTGAAATAGTTTTTTTACATACATACATACACATCACGCCTGATTCCCTGTAGAGGGGTAGGCAGAGATCACGGATCCCCATTTGTCCCGATCCTGACAGACCACTTTCGCTTCATTGACATTCATACATTCTCTAATACACTCTCGGTGGTTATAGGTACTCCTAACGTCACCTTTTTTCAATATAGCGTTTGACTATCTATATAGCTATCTGACTGTTACATATATGTCTTATTAGGCCGGCCCCTACGTAACCGCCCTTCCACTTTACTCATATATATTCCTTTTGTCAATATATAGTTTTTTTAATTTGTACTTAGATCATAAAATACCTTTGAAAGAGAGCTTATGATAGGGCCTATTTTGAATAAAAATATTTTGACTTTTGACTTTGGTATATTAATTTGTTTTATTTGAGTTAATAGCTCTGCAACCAAAGATCGTTACAAATGAAACCTCAATATAATGTATCGAGCCGTATGGCACAGTGAGTGCTAGTTTTGGCGTGTTTACTGGCAACACTGGATTACGCGACTGTGGCGACGCCTCCAACTGCCACCTTATGTGGCGGGTACTCTAGTATGCCTCGACGAAATAAAATAAAAAAAATCTTACAAAACCAAAATTGTTTTTTATTAATTTGACACTTGCTTGTCATGTCAAGATCAGAATTCAGAAAACAGAAACTGAATTTTCTCTAGCCAATTGCTGAAATATACAGAATTAAATGGAACCCTTTTTGGCTGGATTTATTACAGTATTGTAAGAAAATCTAAAGCACGTGTTAAACATTTATGTAGGTAGTTTAGTCACCAATTACACTGTTAGTTAATCGACGAAGTGTGCGCCGGTGAATGAATCTTGATCATGGCGAATCCTTCATCAGGCGTTGGTAAGAACAACAGCATTCTCATTATTTACCAAAACACAGATTGTGTAAATGCAATAAACGATTGATTCGACATTAATAATTTGATTTTAACATGTTTCTCCAACAGTGGTCCCCAGAAACTTTCGTCTCCTTGAAGAACTTGAGCAGGGTCAGAAAGGTGTTGGTGATGGGACCATCTCTTGGGGTCTCGAAAATGATGACGATATGACACTTACGCACTGGACGGGGATGATAATTGGACCCCCTAGGGTAAGATGCTGACATATTGTACCAATGACATTAGGCAATCATTAAATTATAACCTTAGTTCTATCTCATCTTAATATAATTATAAATTCTCAACAGTAATTATTGTAAATAGTTAACAATATTTAAAGTATAACTTTATCCTTTATCATCTGTAATTACCATTATTTGTGAGCATCTATGAATTTAGTTCTATAGATGGGACTGCAAATTTACCTAATACCAGTTTCAGTTTCCTCTAAAGACCATCATAATTATGGGATTGGGTCAGTCAATGTCTACCTATTAATGAATTCTGATAAAACTTATCAAAAGAGCATCCATTATTAGTTAAGTGTTGCAGGTGTCTTAAGCTACTTAAAGGTTACTTTTTACCACAAAGTTAGGTTAAGATACTCAATGGACCAGGTGGTAGACCATTGTGTCACATACAGAGTCAGTCAGATTAACTATAACCACCCAGTGTGTGTGAGTGTCAATGAAACGTAAGTGGTTTGTTTGGATTGGCTCAGATGGGATCTGTTATCTCTGCCTACCCCTGTACAAGGAGATGGAAGTGATGTGTATGTACTATCTATATTGTAGTATTACATATTTCTTGAATAGACTGACTGTTTGGTGTGAGATCATTTTTATGAATGTAATTAAAATAGGTATGCTATTACATACATGGATATAAAATATACTTATGAGTATAAAATTAGGTTTATAAATATAACACAAAGGAAATGAGAAATACAAAAGCAATTAGGTTTCTTACTTCATCTGTTCTCATCTTATCTTATAAAATTTCATTGTGAATAATTAAATAGAAACCACTCATATTCCTTATTTGAACTGTAAATATGTTTATGATTATTGATTCTACTCTACAGAATTGATTCATTTTTTTCCCTATGACTTATAGTTAAGTGTATATTCATGTCCCTAAATACTTTAGACAGAACCTAGGAGAATATGATGTAGAAAATAGTTGTATGACAGCTTACATTTTGTATAGAAAGTAAAGTCAAACTTAATATGTTTATGTAATATTTATATGTTATTATTTCAGAGTCCATATGAGAATAGAATGTACTCATTAAAAGTTGAATGTGGAACGCGGTATCCGGATGAGCCCCCAACTGCTCGCTTTATCTCTAGGATCAACATGAATTGTGTCAACAGCCAGACTGGACTTGTAAGTTACCTTTTAACAGCGCCTCAAAGTCTCTCAACCCTTCGAGCGAGGGTAAATCGAGAATACCGAAGTGTCACAGATTGGTTATAACTTCTTAGTTCTTTGAAATATGACAAGATTTGACCAACAGAAACACTTTTGCCAACTAAAAAGCTGTTACCTATGAAAGGAATCTGGATACCTCCCAATCTTCATTCTTAATTCCTTTTATAGGTAGCAGGACATCTGAGAGGTTAATGTATATTATTAATCATCATTATAAGGAAACATATGTTTATTTTAACTCCTAAAATATGCTAATATTGTTCTTTCTTTGGTAATAATTAGCAGATCTGTCATAAATTGAAGTTTTGTTGTTGCTCTAATAATGATTGTAATGAAATTTTATCACTTGGAACCTTGTTAAATAGTTTCTGAATCTTTTTCCCATGCAATCTTATGAAACGGTTTTATGAGTGAGTGTTATTAGTGGTAAAACACAATGTGTCTGTTTCAATTGTGGCATATTAGTTATATATAGCTTCATTGAATCTTATTGAAATTTTTTGACCAGTTCTTTTGGAATTCACTTTGATTTTATTAAAATATAATTAAGTTTCCCTTTTTCCATAATTTTGTTCTTGTTTGCTTGTATTGTGTAAAATAAACCAGTGATGTTTACGTTTCCAGGTGGACAACAGACAAGTGCCAATTCTGGCTCGATGGCAACGTGACTACACCATAAAGACAGTGCTGCAGGAGCTAAGGCGCCTCATGACCCTCAAGGAGAACATGAAGCTGTCCCAGCCGCCAGAGGGCAGCACTTTCTAGGAACCCCCGGGCCGGGCACGTTTTAACACACTTCCTATAAACCTTGACGCTTATTAGGTCAACTCTACAATCACACAAACATCAAGTAAACAATAATATTGTTTCTTGTCGTGCTATAGAGGTAGATTCAAATCTGCTATACATAATAATAAGAGTTGGCAATTAGGACTCAAGGGTTTAAGGAACAGTCTTAAGACAGGGCCTACGTTTAATCATAAAGTCGTTTTATATATTTCAAATGCTTATGTCCATAACTTAATTTGTTTTCCTTCTTAATTAACATGCATTTATTACGTTGGTATGCTTACGTGCGAGTTCGATGTTTTCGTAACACCAGCTTCATCATCCAAATTGTTATCACATTCTAGTTATTACCAATATCTTTTAATTAGTTAAGTAAATTGTTCGTTTTCGCGCCGTGAAGGTTTATTTTATGATGTATGCGAAAATGTTCTATAAAATGCTTTCCATCTTCTGATAGGTAACAGTCCCATTCTGAAAGATTAATATATGCTCACAGTTCTTAATTAATTTAGCGTCAAAATATAATTTGAATATAGGTATGATGTATCCATATAATAATGAGATAAATTTGATTTTTTCATTTTATACACCTTGATCAAGTGTAAAATATTGTAGGGGATATTTTATTTCTTAGGCACATAAGGCAAAGTGCTACTGATTCAAAGCTTCGCAGGGACAGGTTAACGCGTGGTGTGAATGCACCTAGTCACCTCGTAACGAACAACTTTACAGGAATGAACAATTGCTGGAAATCAAAGTTCTTTTGACCCCCTGTATTGACTATGCGTAATGTAATGTGAAAACCAAATGCTAAGTCAGATTGTTTCATAGCATTAATATTTTTACCAATTGTATAACTAGCGAAGGTTAATAAATCAAATACTGTCTGAATTATTGAGATTTTTATTTTATCAATATAACTGCAATATTCTTTCCCGTCAGAAAATCATGTTGATTACACAATCACGAAATTGGCGTACTTTACTCATATTTTAACGCTGACGTCCTTTTATCCCTTCCGGAGCAAATATAATTTAGAAAACTATAACCTTTTGCATAACTATTGAGGGCTGTGATATCATAATGTTATAAGAAATATCTGTGACGGGTTGCATAATCTTCTCTCTTGGTACGTTAAGAAATGAAACAACAATATAGACAGTTACATTTATTTTGGACACATACAGAAGATATAATAAATCGAATATGCTACGAGAGTCGCCATGACAACCAGCGGATAACACAGCTTAGTCTCCAGAAAACAAATCACCCTTAGCAGAGGCTGAGAACATTAAAATCCTTACACGAAATCTACCATCTACGTAAGATATTGAAAATACAAACGTTTCCTCGCTCAACATACACAGCCAAAGAGTAGCTCCTAACGAAATTATAAACACGTTACACTGTCCAAAAAAACACTAACCGGCTTCCGAATTAGAAATTGTTAACAAATTGTAAAATAAATAACACAATAATTTACAAAAGAAAACTAGACACTTGATTACTTCCACAATTAATAGATAACGTAACCTAGCACCTAATATAATTGAAATTTTAGTTAAATCTCATTCTGATAGTATTGGCACCGGGACTTTATTTAATCAGATACGTGAAGGTTTTCTTTGGTTCTTTAATATTGCAAAGTATCTGCAGGTCACCAGGAATAACGTAGATTAAGCCAACCATTGATTCAAAACCAACCGACTTATAACACTATTACAATTTATATACAATATAAACAACAAGATGACAGTAAATAGAACAATGTCATAAATAATACCCGCTCGAGAAATAAAATTAAGAAACTTATTACTAAATATATTACCAGCTATTATAATTAATCCAAACTAATCTCGACAACAAAGTCGCGTTAATCTGCTACTTTAGTATCCTTTGATCAAACTCCAGTGGCTATTTAATATGTATTTAAAGTAAACTGAAAAAAATACATAATATCACACAATAAATACTGAAATGTTCACCATTCTAATACCGTCCCAACCCTTATCTTTGCCGTCGATTTTATTTTTGGTGTTCACTTCAGTATTTTGATGTGCATGTAAATATTTTCCTTTTTAATCACGTTACTTTACATGTTTTCTTAAGAATGTTCGTACGTCAAAATAGCAGATTAACAGCTTCATAACACTACAACTTAGAAACGAAACTAAACCCTTACCGTTCGCCATAAATAAACCTCTTAACTCTATGTCCGTAGATAAACGTAAATTATGATAACACTAATTTCAAAGATTATTTTTATTGTAAATATGAAAGTTATAACAAAAAATGGTTACAAGTCGAAATTAGACACCATTAAAATTGCTTTTTTGTTCACCCAATAGGGCAGTCTGTGGCTTAGCACTACATATGAATTTTAAAATGAAATACCGAGAGCACGGTGACGCTATTTCATAACATAACTTAAAAGATCAAGTATAATATCAAAGGAGTACATAATATATACAATTTATTGAATTTTCTTCAAAGTTAATACTAATTTAATGTAACATAAGTGACCATTAAATTATTTGTTACCACTTCATTCAATACACGCATTAATGTATTATGTCACGAATATATCTGATCACTATTCAATGTTGTATACGTATAATGGATTTCAATATTGCATTTATGTATAATTGTTTACGAAATGTATCAAAGCTCCTCTCAGTTATATTTGGAAACTCGTACAAGCGCATCAATGAAACCCTGTGTACCTATTTTACGGATTACATTAACATTATTAAACGAACAAAGTAAAATAGTCACCTAACATCAGCGAACATTATTCAAAAAGTTATTTAGAAATCGTAAAGCTTCTAAATCTCACACATTCCCATGTATACCAACGTGAACCTACATCATCTACGACTACTTATGTGTGAATGATTGCAGATACATTACTCGAACAATTTAAATACTCTAAATAGTCGGTAGTAACTATTACTTGGGCAGGTTACGATTATTTCTGCAAAATTGCTCAACTTTATCCCGTAGAATAAACGATCGATCTATTAACGGCACTACACCCACGATTAAATAGCACAAATGGAATGAAAGGGTTAATTCATTAGTAAATGCTTATTGCTTGTTTTACTTTCGACTATTTATTACGTGTGGCACTACGGGTATACTTTAGTTAGACACAAATACGTATCACTCGTATTAAACACGCTCCAAATATTATTGCGAATTAATTTAGTTCGCCTTTCATTTTATAAAACTTGTACTACAAAATTTCTTTCAACGAATAATGTTTGACGTTATTTAATGAAATGAATACAAGCTTTTATGCAAAGATTACATATAAATGCGAATGTACAAAATTAAATATAGTTTAGGGACAATAATGCCTCATAATGAATATTGGAACATTTACTCGTTACTATTTATAAACGCTTCGGTTTACAAATATTTAAAATGATAGTTTGTTTAAACAAAAACAATAGTTATTAATAGTTAAGTTACTTTTTAGAAATATTAAAAATATAATATACGTATTCTTCCAACTATTTTACGTCTAAAAGTATACAAAAAGCCTATAAGTAGTAATTTATAGCGAAAACTTTAACAGAAATATTTTACGTACATTTTATATGCAATAATGATAAACGAGGATAAACTATATCAGAGGTCTCGTAGGAGATTCATATAATTTCTTTGCCATTACAGGTACAGTTCGCAACAGTAGCTATTACTATAGAACTTCTGCTATATGAATCCGACTGAGAACACTTAAAACTGCACTCGACCATTAACTAGGGAGGTTATAGAACTTTGTTTTGTTCGGGCGCCACCTGTTCCCTTATTCGTGCAACTTCCTCTGTGGGAGCTTCAGCATCTGCTAGCAAAGGCCGTGGAGGCTCCGCGCGGGGGGCACGTTGGGTCTTGCGGCGCCCAGCAGCCGGAGAAAGGGCCTACCACAGAGGAAGGCGAACCCCCCTCTTACACCACCTTCCTCTACCTCCGCGATACGATTGAGAGACCTTGACTCCCTAAGCCGCGATTCCTTCCTAGCGGCCCGTCTACGTCGTCCGCCGGCGCTACTGTTTCCACTAGCACTGTCTCCGCCGGCGTTTTTAGTACCAGAGTTAGTGCTCGGCGCTCCGGCGACCCCTGTTATGTTACTTCTACCCGCACTGCTGTTTCCATGCGCCGCTCCTCCCCTCTCCTGGCTGTCACTGGAGTCGTCGTGAGAGTCGCGCCGTGCTCGGATCGGCATTCCGTCGCCAGGCGTGGATGGGGGCGGACGTTTCTTCTTTTCAGAGTCCTCGTCGGATACTTCGGAGGATGAACAGGAATTGGTGCGCGGTCGTCGACGGTGTCTCCTCGTGGGTGGCGGTGCGGGGGGAGGGGCGCATTTAACGCCCGCGATCGGACTCTTCCGCGGATCCACAATCGGGATCTCGCTCAGTGATAACGGTACCTCGATTGTGGTGTCGTCACCCAAGTTTACCTGAAAAGGTTTCCGTTTTAATTGATTGCGTTTACAGTACGTGATATAGATACATTTATGAGTTTGGAATTTATTATAAAGAAGGCAATTTATAACGTCACCAACTTTATGTTACGTTGGCTATTTGGTTAAACGTGAGTGAGCATGCAAGGCTTTAACTAAGCTGAAGAGATTAACACTTCAGCGTTAAGCCTCCACGTATTAACCAGGTGTCAATTTGCGATAATCTGTGAGTAATTATGGAAAAATTCAATACGCTCTTACGTTTTAAATATGCGTTCACACTGTAGAAGGAACGGAACTGGCATATAATCTACCTTCTAATGTAAACTGACTCGAAAACTTAACGTGTCAAGAAGAACCACCAAACTGTTATTCACTCAAGCGTTCTTTCAATTCAATCGTTCCCTACCACACATATCGGACTTTATATTGCGTCATAATTCCAACTTTTAGTCAAGTATCTATTTGTAATCTAACATAAATTTCTATTTACACTAGTGACCCGCTCCGGTTTCGCACGGGTATAAAATATATAGCTTACTCTACTATTTAATGGATGTTATTATACATAAACCTTCCTCTTGAATCACTCTATCTATTAAAAAAAACCGCATCAAAATCCGTTGCGTAGTTTCAAAGATTAAAGCATACAAAGGGACATAGAAAGCGACTTTGTTTTATACTATGTAGTGATACACTATACCGCCTAAACATACAAACCAAATCTTCTCATAAACAACATTACCTTATTAAGGTTCTCCAACAACCTCTGATCTCTGGCATCGCGCACAGCCGCGGCGAGGTGCAGGCGTCCTTCGGAGCGGCTGGGGCGCCTCGCGGGGGCTTCGCTACCAGTGCTGCTGTGTTCTTCGTCATCTTCCTCCTCACGAACTATGCTGCACTTGCGGGAACGCTGGTTGGATAAAGAGTGTTGCTATAGTACAGGGCTGTCCAAACCACGATTACTGCGGCCCATTGAACCTTTTTAACCGACTTAAAAAAAAAGTTCGGTTCGGGTACACCGACTACAAGGAGATCTGTACCCACTGCATATAATAATACGGCCCACCAATGTATTTAGTCTTTTTTATTGGCCCTGGGTCCCATCTAGTTTGGACACCCCTGCTATAGTATATTCGCTTTAAGAAAATAGTGACGTCATCAAGGTCTCCATGATTTAACCAATGAGATTTTATAGGGGTTGTCTGTTATTGGTCAATGTGACTTCTTTTCTCATTTACTCACGTCTCATTGGTCAGTTTGACCTCTGATTATCATGACGCCACTATTTACTTAACGCGAATAGACTATAGAATAGGTGCATATAATATGACCATAGAAAATATTGCATAAGTATAACTGGTGATTTGAGACCAATAATGTACATATACATTCACTTTCTTTATAGCTTTTCGCGGTGGACAGAACCTTGGATATGAATGAGACCAATAAATTATGTTAAAAGCTATCAATTATTAAGAGATTTCACTTATCTAACCTAACCTAACCTTCCTACAAGTGAACCATAATAAACTATAGAATATTTAACTTGACGGTTTTGGGCTAAGTGTAAAAAAAAATGGTGTTTCAAGCCATAATTTTAGTCAACAAAGTAACAATATTATTGAGAAAAAAACGCATTCACGACCATTATTGCTTGCGGGGTAGTCAGAGGTTCAGGTTTCCATCTCCGCAATTGCGAAGGTAGTAATTCTATGGACACCTCGAACCCACGTGTTAACCAGATAGTAATTATTGAGATATTACAAATATTATTTCATATTACCTGTGGCAGGTCTTGTGGAGTCCGAGCTTCGTGCCGCACATTCGACGGAGGCGCTAGTAGGTTGGGACTGCCTTTGGTGTTAGGTCGCATCACACTCAACACTTCTGGACGTCTCATTGTGGTCTCTTGCCTGTTGGTGTCAATACCATAATTATTCCTTTTTACTTTACTTTTAAAAGTAGAAGTGATAACTTAAAAGTACTAATGTTTATTTGAATCTTTGAAGTTGGAGAGAAACTGAAGATAATTATATCTTTTTGGTTAATATTAGGTTGAATATCCTGTTAGTGGTGGTGGTATTAATGTGTAAACAATTGCGGTACATATATATAATTTATGGTATATTTTGAGTATAATAATTATGAAATTATGAAATCTATATGTAAACTTCCACCTATTACAAGAAATACAGACAGACACAGACAATATTCTATCGTAAGAGTAAAATACATATTTAAAAAAACATAAAGTGACAACCAATATGGTAATCGAAACATTAAATATTAGAAAAACAATTGTAGGCCTACCTTTTAAATCTCAGTTTACGTTCTGCCAACAAATAGTAAGTGGCTGTTATATGATTATATTCATTCTTCTCTAGAGAATCGAGGATTTCCTCTTTACTCGCTATTGAACCAGCTACCATTTTCTGTACAATTAATGAGTGGTCCTCCTCTGACAGCTGCTCTTTGGATACTAAAGGGGAGTCCAGAATGTCCATCATGATTCCCTCTCCGGCTGTCACCCAAGGATCAGAAGCGATTTCGGCCAGAGTGGCTCGCTTCTCAGGCTGCCTTACTAACATTCTTCCAATCAGTCTGAAATAACAGGAAATGTTAATATTTATCTACACTATAATATGTTATAACTATATCAAACAATAAACTATAAACTTTTAGCTTAGGATTCTGATAGACGTAATATATTTTCAATAAATCTATGTATAATTATGAATAACATGAATCACACATTCACACACAAATCAATTTTAACGTACATGTTTATTGAATATAAGGAATACAACTTACTTCTTACAACCACTTGATATATGAGGGGGTATTGTGTATTTACAGTCCATTATCATGGTCAAAGTTTCACTATCATTGGCTTCTTGAAAAGGAGCTTGTCCACACACAAGCATGTACAGGATGACTCCTAACGACCAGACGTCCACTGCCGGAGCATCATAAGAGTCACCCAAAAGGATCTCAGGGGCAGAGTATGCTAAGGAACCGCAAGATGTGTCCAATTTTTGGCCAGGACAAAATTTATTGCTAAAACCAAAGTCAGTCAATTTTACTACTCCTAATTTCTCAAAGAAGACTACGTTTTCAGGTTTTAAATCACGATGTACTACATGTAACCTGCAAACAAAAACATAAATGTTAGAAGTCATTAAAACATTTGACTATATTGACATTTTAGTATTTATTTTAGAAATATTTGCATATATTTGCAAAATTTTTATGACTTCAAAAATAATTAACATAAGTTTCATCATCATTAACCTCATCGATAGTTCAAAGGTTCTTTAATAGACATATCAAACCCACTATTTAACACTGAGTATATTTACTAAAAATTGATTAACAGTTGATAGTAAATTATCCATAATGTTTATATTATGAACTTATACAGTTTGGAAATTTGGTGTAGGTTACCTGTGGCAGTATGAGATAGCACGAACAATTTGACGAAAATAATCTCTTGCTAGGGATTCTGACAAACCAGTTTCATGTCTCATAATGTAGTCATACAGATCTCCACCATCACCTAACTCCAATATTAAGTATAACTTAGTTTGAGTGTCTATGACCTCATACAGGCGAACTACATTAGGATGTTGAACCAATTTCATACATCGAACCTGCAAAATAAGATTGAATTAAATTATAAGTCCCCCCAGTACTGACACATTTACAGAATCATCTTAAGTGCATGTCCATGTACTAAAATTATATGTAAATAATTACGAACCTCTTGAAATAAATGGGATTTGGAAACTTCGTCTAATTTGCTTTTATCTATAACTTTCACAGCCACCTTCTCTCCAGTGAATACATGCCGAGCTAGTTTCACCACCGCGAAGTGACCAGACCCCAGGGTGTCCAGCAAATCGTACAGGCCAGCGATTTTTGCGTCCACAGCACCGCCAGAAGGTTTCTCGCCTCCACAGTTCATATTTACAAACACGACAACACTTTTTCTCTATATCAATCAACGCGGATCTGCAATATGCTAACGTGATACTTTTCTGACCTGGATAAGCTGTTTTCATAATAGTAATTTACTATTATAATTGGAATCAAACAGAATCACATAAAGTATAACAATTAATAAAGTTTCAATTAACTAATACTAAATTTGCCCCGAATTATACAAATGCATATGCTATAACTTGACGTTCACGATACACTCATTTTGTAAATATTATTGATCACAAGAAAACGAGAAAGAAACTAAATGTATCAATCAATCACAAATACCTAGTACAATAATTCATCGCCATTTCCTTCAAATGTAAATCACGTTCTAAAACCCCTTTTCAGCACGTATGAGAATTTATTTAGACTGGTTGTATCCCAACAACTTGTAATTGATACTTTATATGTTTTTATCAATAATGATAACGCAATACATCCAACATTATTTTTACAATGTGATCTAAACGAAATTTAATTACTAAACTCAAGAGAAAAATGTATTCTGATTGTACTTAGTATTATGATTGGTTGGTTGATGGTTCTAAAAGGGTCATCTACTCATCAGATATAAACCTTCGACCTAGTACCTATAATTTTAATATCTTATGAGCCTTAGACTAGACTTATATACTAAGCAAATAGTTAAATAACAAAATTTATATGACTAAGTAGTACGTGATATGCTAATTGCTATGGATTTTCTAAAGTAGATTTGATTAATATAAATATAATATAGACATCTTACCTTTGCAATCAACTTTTTTAATTTAACGAACAGGTTTAGGATTATTTTATACTATATACCACTTCCCATATTATTGCCGAGAATGTGTATACGTATATGTAAGTTTTTAACAGTATCCTTATATCTGTGGTTGCTACCATTCAAATTAAAACTATATCGTGATAGTGATAAAATTGTTGTTGGACGGAATATCTTATGAACATTGAATTACTTATTATTTATAGAAATACAAATTTGTTTATATTTTGTGGGGTCACATCCAATAAAAAGTGCGTTACTTATCCATAGAAGTTACACCAATATTAATATTAAATTGGGCTATTGCTAATTTGATTATTGGCAACCATTTGATGTGTAATCAGTGACAATATATATTTAAATTAGCGTTCTCCGATAGAGTTATTTTTAAATTTGGAGGTTACAGTTGCGCTAATAAGCTTAAAAATCTATTTCAATTCTTGAAGTAAGCCGCTTAGGTTCGATACATAAAATAATGGTGCTAGGACACGCTGGTTCCGAATCAGAAAGAACCGAAGATGTCAAAATATGTCGGAATATTTCTTTCGATACTATGTTACTCTCCGAAAAAACTTTAAACGGTCTTTCTAAGAATGGATTTTTCAGACCGTCTCCTATTCAGCTGCAAGGAATACCTTTGGGAAAATGTGGATTTGGTGAGTTGTTGTGAATATAACAGATTATACGAAAGAAATTTACAATATTTGTCTCATTTCATGTATAGTCAGTTGTAAAAATATTATTTCGGTATTCATTACATTAATTGCTCGCCATAAAGCTTTATTGTCTAACCCTGTGTAATTACTTTTATATTTAATACAATTCCTTCCAGTGTAGACAGAGATTAATCTCAATCAAATTATTAAATCAAGATATTTGTCATGGCATGAATCTCGGTGTAAATGAATTGATACTTACTATGAATGAGTAATGTAATGAAACATGTAGTAGTAAGTAAACATAGCATTATTGTTCTAGATCTACTTCTCGAAGCAAAGTCAGGGACGGGAAAGACAGCAGTGTTTTCAGTAATAGCTTTGGAGAAGATAGACCTTCAGAAAGGTTTACAAGTTGTCATGTTGGCTCCAACCAGAGAGATTGCCTATCAAATATGTGATGTCATCAAACAGATTGGAGAGTGCTATACAGGTGAGTTAGTAGTAAAAATATGAACTATAATATAAGGTATAAAATTATTACTATTAACCTTATAGTGGTGGATAAGTAATTGATTACACAGTACAGTTATGTTTATGAAACATGTACCTAAAATTTTGACAATGACTGGCCCACATAATCAAATAAAAATTTTGACTATTTTATAAATGTTTAATAGGAAATGTGCAATAGACATGCTCACTACGATTTCATATGTTAGACAAATAAACAATTGTCCATTTTGCTATTTTCAGGTCTGTGTGTGGAAGTAGTTATTGGAGGGTTACCACTCCAAGAGGATATAGCCAAGTTCAAAGACAAAAGGAAAGTTCACATTGTTGTTGGTAGTCCAGGGAGACTAAAACACATGATTAAGGACAACTACATCAACACTGATGCAGTGAGGCTGGTTGTACTTGATGAAGCTGATAAACTGATGGAGAAAAGCTTCCTAGAAGATGTTGATGAAATATGTTCAGCCTTATCAAGCCAGAAACAGATCATACTAAGCAGCGCTACTTTCTCAGACTCAGCTAGGCAGTTCATCAACAAATATGCACCCAACGCCCAACACATTTGCCCAGACACCACTAGTATTTTGTTAGGTATAGAACAGTCAATTACAGTGGTAAAGAAACATAGTAACATTGTGAAACTAACGCAGAATAGATACACAGAACTGGCTAAAATATTATCTAAATTACAGTTTAAGCAATGTTTAATATTCTGCAATTACCAAACAAGAGTAATGGAGATACATAAAATGTTAAAGAAAGACAATTGGCCCTCCACTCCTTTGCACGGGTCACAAGAACAGGGAGATAGACTTAACTCTCTTAAGTCGCTACAAGAATATCAATGCAGGATCATGATCTCAACAGATTTAGCAGCGAGAGGTATAGATGCCTCAAATGTAGATTTGGTGATCAATTTCGAACCTCCTTTTGAATGGCAAACTTATTTGCATAGGATAGGAAGAGCTGGGAGATTTGGCTCCTATGGCAAAGCAATTACAATACTAACTGAAGATAAAGAAGTCACTAAATTTAATAGTATGCTAAGTTTTATGGCTGGTGCTCTAAATATAAATTATTTATGGACTAAGGAACCTTTTCTCATTAATGAAGGGGTTACTGAAACCACAGATGAAACACAGACCAAAGAAGAAACTGGAAAAGTAGATCTGGTAGTGAATGATTTAGACAAAGAATTGTGGGATGAAATAAATAAAACTCAAAACACACCGGACGCGCATGAAAGTTTTGAAGAACTCTATAAGTCGTTTAATGAATTCACAGTTAATGATGACCTAAAAGATTCGGATGCCAATAAAGGATTTGTACCCATACAATATGATTCGACAACGGCCAAAAAATTCTTATTCAATATCTCCCTAGAAGAAGACTTTGAAAAATTATTTAAGGATGCTATTGGTACTGAGGAAAAGATAGATCTGAACCACTCAGGCAGTGTTGCTAGTGAAGAAAACCAAAACGGTGAAAGTGATAAATCTGTTGCTGCAGAACAACTTATTAGTTTCCAATCCACAAACACCCTTGGCTCGCGTCTAGAACTCGTCAATGGCAGTGATATATTAATCGATGACAGTGTGCCATCTAATCCTAATGTAAATGAACCTTCCAACAAAGTTGGTCAAGATTCAAATAATGTAGACGAAAATGCTAGTCGTATTAACTATTTACCCAATTCCCAGGATAGTGACCATAGACAAATTCTGTGCAATGATGAAATGGCGTCACTAGGGTTGCCAACTTCATTTGGGAAAACGGAAAGTCGTGATACATTCAGAGATTATAGCGCCCAAAGGAGTTTTACGATTACTGATCAACAAAATGAATATAAATCTAGTCCAGTAGAGGAAGCCGAAGTAGAATATCTAGCCAGGAATGCCGAATACCGTGAAAGCACCTGTGATGAAACTATGCCTACACTAAATAGGGAAAGACGAAGAATATCTAGCACCAGATCAAATGCATACACCTCCTATGATAAATGGTACCAGCAACTGAAGCTTCAAACGAAACAGATCGAGTTCGCTCTCTACATAGATGAGTTATCAAAACTATAGAGATATATTTGTTAAAATAAAATAGCGTTTTTAAAGCACACAAGCACTTTTATTTTCCTTCTAACTAAACACATATATCCGGTACAAAAAAATGTTCTACGTTATTTGACATTACTTATTTTTATTTATTTAGGGGAATTTATACAATATTTTTGGTATTTCATTCAAGTTGGAACATTGATTAGACTTACATCACTAGTGAACATAATTAGTAGAAATTCATTTTAATATATTAAGTACATAATTATTTCTTCTTAAATCTGACCAATTTATGAATATTATTGTACCAAATCAAATAGGAGAGAAAAGTGTACAGAGTGCACTAGCCACATTGAAATTATAACACAGAAACTTTAATCATCTCCATGAAAGGTTAATTAGTAATAATAATTTCCCTCTAATAAATTATTATGCAGGAAATGTCAATTATGCTAAGTAAATTTGTCTAAGTAAGTAATACTAACTAAATGTTCAGCATAATCTAAATTTACTAGGTCAAATCGATAAATCTTATTAAACTTACTTTACTATAAATGTTGATGAAACATTAGAATAAATTAAATGCATAAATACGAAATCATGTCCTCAGATGACAGACATAGCTTTTATTTATAAATTGAAATAATATGAATATTAAGAATTGTGGTATTTTCTACATTACTTCCTTTTTTTTTTTAGTGTCATACATTTTTCTGTATTGTAAATGAAATTCTTGAGAATTACGTAGAATGTATGATTGAGTTAATGTTGGTTATAATTAACATTTACCGTAAAACTGAATCGTTATAGAAAGTCACAACAAATAAACTAATGTAAATGTTAGCAGTGAACTTATGTCTTATACACGTACATGAGTAATGAAAATAGTCTAGAATTTCTGACAATCTATTTATGACGTGAATGTATACTAGTAAACTCAACATTGGCACTCATTTAAAGAAGGGTATTAAATGCATCTTACAACAAATAAGCTTATAAATACAGTTGAAATAGGAAATAAATTCGATGAAATTTTGAGAAACTATTTATCTACTATGCCAACCTAGCATCTATGGCAACCAACGGTAAATGAATTTTATATCAAATACTTCTACATTAACTATATAACTTCTAAATAAAATAATATAAAAAAACAACATAAAACAAGAATAGAGTACCCGCCACATAAGGTGGCAGTAGCCAAACTTGGAACTAAATTTGACGTTTCCGCCATTGCGTGTTATTTTGTATGAAAGGTAAATTTAGTATTACCAGCGTTGTGTTTTTTGCCCTCTCTTTGTAATTTTTATGTTTGTTAAGGGTGATTATAATAAATTGATTTCTGGAGTTTCTTGTTAGTTCTTCTCCAAGGGTCTCCGCTGAACTTCTTCTTCTCAACCACTTTCGCTTCATTGACATTCATACATTCTCTAATACACTCTCGGCGGTTATAGGTACTCCTAACGTCACCTTTTTTCAATATAGTGTCTATCTGACTGTTACATATATGTCTTATTAGGCCGGCCCCTACGTAACCGCCCTTCCACTTCACTCATATATATTCCTTTTGTCAATATATAGTTTTTTTAATTTGCACTTAGATCATAAAATAACTTTCAAAGAGAGCTTATGATAGGGCCTATTTTGAATAAAAATATGTTGACTTTTGACTTTGGTATATTAATTTGTTTTATTTGAGTTTATAGCTCTGCAACCAAAGATCGTTACAAATGAAACCTCAATATAATGTATCGAGCCGTATGGCACAGTGAGTGCTAGTTTTGGCGTGTTTACTGGCAACACTGGATTACGCGACTGTGGCGACGCCTCCAACTGCCACCTTATGAGGCGGGTACTCTACAATTAAATAAGGAATGAGAAAGACAATTTCAACTTAAACAATATAAAGTAATTATCACTGAGATCAATTCAATTATTTGTTGTTTTTTTCGAATATTGAAAGGAGTATTTCCATAAACCTTTTCCTGATATTCAATGCTTGAATTGAATGTGAAGATGAAAACCGAAACATAATAATAAACGACAAACATAATAATATGTGAAATATTCTAATTTCTTCAGAATATTTTTTGTTCTATTTTCAAAAAGAATTGTTTTATAACATAAATGCCTCCACTTATCTAATCCTTTTTTTCGTGGGTTTCTGTAAATAAAAAAGATATGTATCAATTCTAACTTAGTCTTGTTAAAATTTAAACGACATGACACTGAAGGCTGGTTTAAAACACATTCAGTATATTTTATTTACTATGAGAGACCGGGTCATATCACGATAAAATAATAAAGATATCTGATTACCTTTATTTTGCCCGATGTTTCGACCCAGTTGCATAGGCCATGGTCGCGGGAAGAAGGAATAAAGGTAATCAGATATCTTAATTAATTTATCGTGATATGACCCGGTCTCTCATAGTAAATAAAAAAGGGTATAAATCGCGAGTGTTTAAAAATAACATTCAGTATAATATTACATAGAATACTCCATACAATCTTTGATATGATATATTCCTCATTACTTTGATTATTCTTTATAATTTGGAATATTGATTATAGGTTGCGATTTTCATGGCCAAATGGCTATAAATTTAACTATCCATACATGTTCACAGTAAGGAATACAGCTAGAACCACTCTATTACAATACAGATATTTTCCAATGACCCCTTGGCCCTTAGTTGTTCCCGCAACACGGAAGAACGGCAGCTTATTAGCATTTCTCACGTTCCATCCAAACATGTAACCCATTAGTAGGAAGTACATACATACATACATACACATCACGCCTGATTCCCTGTAGAGGGATAGGCAAAGATCACGGATTCCCATTTGTCCCACTGACAGACCACTTTCGCTTCATTGACATTCATACATCTTCTCATACACTCTCGGCGGTTATAGGTACTCCTAACGTCACCTTTTTTCAATATAGCGTCTATCTGACTGTAATATGTCTTATTAGACCGGCCCCTACGAAACCGCCCTTCCACTTCACTCATATATATTCCTTTTGTCAATCTGCTATACATTTGTCAATAGTTAATACTAAAAATGCATTTACGAAATGCGTAGAATAGGCTCTCTTTCATCTGATTTCTCGCATATTTGTTGACTAGACCTTTATAAAAGTCTTAAATAAAGTTGCAGGAGCGGTGTAATATTATAGTGGGAAGTAATATAAATATACCTTCAGGCTCATCATCCTCAGGTGCGTCCAAGATATCAGCGCAGCACACCGAGTAGCAGATAAGAGACAGGAATCCCAAGGGCAGCCCGAAGACCAGCGCAGTCAACACCGGATTGCCTTGCCACATGCTTGACAGGGTCGTTTTAGTTTCGAAGAAGGCGCGGTACATACGAGTTAGTAAGCCTCTACCGCCTAGAGCCTGAAAATATATAGATATGTTTTCTCAGTGTATCACTAGTAGTATAAAGCAAAGTCGCTTTCTCTGTCCCTATGTCCCTTTGTATGCTTAAATCTTTGAAACTACGCAACGGATTTTGATGTGGTATTTTTTAATGAGTGATTCGAGAGGAAGGTTTATATGTATAATAATATCCATTAAATAGTGGAGTAGGCTATATATTTTATACCCGTGCGAAGCCGGAGCGGGTCGCTAGTATTTTAATAAAGGAATACCACCTCATTTACGAAATGCGTCGAATATTACGGTGAGGGAAAACATCGTGCGGAAACCTACCTGATCCCCGAACAGGTAATAATTAGTGCTTACAAATGGCGACATGGCTTACCTCTTGTCACATTGATTACTGACTATCTGGTCAACACGTGGGTTCAAGGTGGCCAATTAATACTTCTTATTCTTCTCGTGCCATCTCCTCAGCGGAGGTTGGCGACCATCATGGCTATTTTCACTTTGGACGCAGCGGCACGGAATAGGGATCGTGAGCTTAATATAATTAATACTATCTTTGCAATTGCGGAGATGGATACTTGAACCTCTGACTAACCCGCAAGGGTTAATGGTCGTGAACGCGTAGCTAGAAAACAATAACTTGAGGAACCCTGCCTATTTGAAAATGAACCTGTTGAACCTGTAAAGTGTAATCTATGTAAGCATGTGGTTCAGTAATACATAATCATATTGTCATGGTCTGCTGTTAGTGTTAACCAAATCTCTGACTAATCTACAAAGGATTGCAACTTTCATGCCTATATATTTGTTAATTACCAAAGACTTACCGGAGCCATTTCATTGTGCACTTGGTCCAAAAACATCAATATGGCTTCAGGAGTCATCAACGAGGGTTTATCATCAGGAATATGGTGATGGCTGGTTGTTGAATTCAAGACTAATAAATTGGGAACCTCCAACTCAGTCATCGCAATGGAATTAGCCAACTCTGGAGAGCCTATCCAACCAAACTGGAAACGATGGTGAAGATGATGTTTCTTTTCCCTATAAAACAATAATTATTATTATAACAAAAGGTATTTTTATTACATATTAAACATTCATAATTACTACAAAATTGCTAATAAGTCCTAATACAAAAATAAACGTAGTGTAGGACGTCCTCCTGTCAGATGGACTGATGACCTGAAAAAGGTCACTGGTAGTGGTTGGCTGAGGGCCACGAGTGATCGTGTTTTGTGGCGTTACCTTGTGGAGGCCTATGTCCAGCAGTGGACTGTCATAGGCTGATTGATTGATTGACAAAAATAAAAATATTCTCATTTTTACTACCCTTACAACATGGGCCAAAAATATTGATCTCAATATAAAGGATGCTGATCTCTCTCTTACTTCATTCACATCCCAGTTATTAACCCTTTCAAAAACCCCTGATAACATATTGTAGTACCACAGATAATATAATACTATACAGTACTCTGTAATTAATCATGACTTGCAAAAGCCCCAAGGAATGTTGCTGACTACAAATACTAAACTACCCCAGAAGTGATAAAGATCATAATGAGAGTAAAACAGGTACTTACTTTATAATCCTCCGCACCATCTCTCTGAAATCCATCTCGGTCTCCGTGATCTCATTCAACCTGTTTTCAGCAACAACCGCCATGACTAGGTACTTTTCAGTGTCCATTAAGTTCATTATATTGGCTCTTGTTATCTTGGGGAACAGGCCAAACCTCTCAGAGTTGATCCATTTGTCCAACGATGAATTCAACTGAGCACTATCAGTGAGAGTTTCTTCCTTGACTAGTAAAGAAAACAATACTTTAAAATAAGAACTGTTTAAACAAATGGATGCAATATTATGGTAGCAAATAGACACAAAATAATATTTTTTTTATATTGGGGAGTTTAGGGTACAGTTGGCATTGAATTGAAAATGCTTAATAGCTTAAGTAAGTTTAAAGTAGTAGTTTAGTGTAAATAGATGTCTGATCTGAAAGGACAATCTATATATTTGTATATAGTTAAAGAAGTATGTGCCTACTTCTGCCTCGCAAGAACTGTTTGCTACTCTGATACACACTAACTTTAGTAGCCTAAATAACTATTCTATAATGTGAGATGATTTGGAATACAGCAATCTATGCAATAGCATAACAACAGATTATATTATGTAAAACAAAATTATCACAATTATACAAAATATATCACCTGGGAAAAAGCTATAGTCCGCTTCTTTGTAGACTAGTATAGATGTGGCATTTGGTGGTTTTACATCATTTACGATTTGCTCATACGTTGCGGAATAGAACCAAGCGTGGGGTTGGTATTTCAGTGCCTTTGCTAAGTACATTTCCTGTGAAAAGTAATCAGGCATAAGCTAGGACATTATTAATGAAAGGTTCTATAAAAAATAGAGCCACATATTATTGTCATATTCTGTTTAAATTGATTTAAATATTCTAAAATATATATCTTAGTCATTACAGCCGTGCGATTCTTGAAAAAAGTTAAGAGTAAAACAATACCAAAACAGGATTGATTTTTGGTTTTGGTATTCTTGAAACGTCTAATACCCTCACTTTACCGATTGCAGTTTTGTTTTGGTTTAACGCTCAATTTGGTATTCTTGAAAAAAAATTGAGTCAAAACGTAATCACTATCGGCATGAATCGGTATTCTTGAAATAAAACCAACAATATTTGGGAACACTATTTCGTAGTAACGGAAACTGTGAGGGACATATTGAAGGCAGAGTGCTTGGCAAAACCAAAACGTTGTGTCAAATATACGTCAAATATCGCACATTGACGTAACATTTACAAAACGAACTGGGTAGTTTTGTAAAAGTGAAATTATGGTAACACAGAAGTGTAAGGTTTTGAATTGGTTTTGGTGCAGGAATAAAACGAGAGCGCTGCGAGTCAATAATGGTGCAGCTTTGTAAAAGGACTTCAAGAATACGAAAGTAAATCTGCACTGCACCTGCACTGCAGCGCTATCAATACCAATCTAAAAAAGTTGTTGTTTTCAAGAATCGCACGGCAGGCCTTTCTACAACACACATGCATACATAACTTATTTATATGAATTACATTTCTTGTTCTAGTTAAGCATATTAAACCAACTGACTTTGTAGATTAGATTGTACAGTACAGTGTAATAGAACAGTTATGAGTACTACTGATATAACTATGTAAATATCTATTGAATATACCCATAAAGGTCCTGAGGGTTCTCCAACATAACTAAAGAAAACCGAATTCGTTTCTTTCACATAAGCTAAGTTGTCTTCATATGTAATCTGTTGTATAGCAGGTTGAGCCATCCGTAAAGCAAAGTTCGCCATATCTTCCTTCTCCCTTTCGCCTGTATATTCATGGTGCATTGACCCTTTGATACTAAAATGAATAATATATTTTAACATTTGTTAAATAACTACATAATAATGTTAGTTATGGATTTTAACACGGGGAATGCATATTAGCCTATAAATATAAAGTTTATGCTGCATGATAAGCATATACAAATATAAAGTACAATGAAGTAACTATGCTATGGATTAAGGTTAATTTAATTAATTGCTTACCTAATGCTACTATCACAAGATATTTTACAAAGATGGCAAAATAAAAGTGTCATTTTATGTAAAATAAAGAATGAATTACTAATTTAGTCAATGAATTTGAGTACTTACAAGATAATAGTAGGGTATGCTCTAACATTATAGTAAGTAGCAACATTTGGGAATCTAGTGCAATCAACTTTGGCCACTTTAATGCCAGTGCTCCACAAGGTCTGAGCCACATGCGCCCAAACTGGCTCCATGCGTTTACAATGAGCACACCATGGTGCATAGAATTTGACAAACCACTGTCCTTCTTTACTTATATCCATTAATTTGTCACCAAGTTCGATCACTCGAGATGAGGATATAGTGGTTATGGCTGAAAAAAAGGAAAATTCAAGTTTAGAAGCGATAAAGAATAAAGGAAAACGTAATAACTATAACATTATTTTAAATACTTACCCAACGCAGAGATGAGGGTTAAATAATAGTAGATCCTCATTTTAACTAATTTAAAATTATTTAACTATCTGAACATATTATAAATAACGCTGTAAATTAAAGCTTACAAATACTAATCTAAATTTTTTTAGCCAATTGGATAGAAGGTAAAATACCGCAGCAGTAGATCCCGCCACATAAGGTGGCAGTAGCCAAACTTGGAACTAAATTTGACGTTACCGCCATTGCGTGTTATTTTATATGAAAGGTAAATTTAGTATTACCAGCGTTGTGTTTTTTGCCCACTCTTTGTAATTTTTATGTTTGTTAAGGGTGATTATAATAAATTGACTTCCGGTGTTTCTTGTTAGTTCTTCTCCAAGCTAGGGTCTCCGCTGATCTAACCTCGGTAAAAAATATGTAAAGACAATGCTCAGTGCCATGTTTGAAGTAATAGTTTTAAGAGATTCGCGATTTATACTCATGATATAAGATATAAGGGTGTGTATAAGATTGATTGCAGCTGTGGGAAATCCTACGTCGAACACACTAAACGGTCTATTGCGGACAGAGTGAAGGAACACATAATATATGTAATATATAATAAGAAGGATAAGTCCCGTTAATTATTAATCATGTTTGAAATAGTATAATAAACATATTTTGACTTTGATATATTAATTTGTTTTATTTGAGTTTATAGCTCTGCAACCAAAGATCGTTACAAATGAAACCTATAATGTTTCGAGCCGTATGGCACAGTGAGTGCTAGTTTTGGCGTGTTTACTGGTAACACTGAATTACGCGACTGTGGCGACGCCTCCAACTGCCACCGTATGTGGCGCGATCTCTAGATAAAACAAACACAACAAAATTCACTTTCAATGTAAAGTGCAATAGCGTAATGGCGTGCAATAATTTTGCTAATCACAGCTTAGTTATTATAAAAACATTCACATTACTTAAACGGTTTCGGCATGATCAGAACATTAGATATATAATGTATCCTTTGTTACTATTACCAAATCTATTTAATCGACCTCTGTGGCGCGATTAGTTAGACTAATTGTGTGGTCCCGGGTTCGATTCCCGGTGGAGGAAGAGTTAATAAGTACGCTTTTCTTTTGCTTTCCAGTCTGGTCTTTGATTATATATGCTATATAAGTATTTATCTATATTATAATAAGCATATATTACTTAAATATATGTTGACAAGTACCCTAAACACAAGTCTCAAGTGTATTTAGCAAGGGGCTAGTTAAATTAGTGTAATAAAGTCCTACAATATTATACTATTATATTTGGTGGAAGGCATTGATATTAATATTTTTTATTAGTAACAAGTTGTTTGCTAGCCAGTTTGTTTGTTGGTTTTAATAGATTCCATTGACTACTAAGCCTATAATCCTACATATTTTTACACTTAACTTTTCCGAAAGAAAGTTAGGTAGTTAGCAATTATTGTTTTCTATTTATTTTTATAATTGATATGAACTTAAATATTAATCCAAAGTCAAACTGAATTACTGTAAACCATAACATACAAATCCAGCAGGATATGTTGGATCATTGGAAAGCACTTTAGATGTTTTAAATTCAATAACTTATAATATTTGATTAGTTTTAACAACCATGCTATTGGTATATTCAACTTAAAGGCATTTTAATATTAATTGTGCATTTTTGGCATTTATTGATGTCAATTGTCTAGTTTTTTTCTTAAAGTATTGGTTCGATTGTTAGGATAAACACACATGCCGCATGTTCCTTAAATTAATTTTATTATTGAGATTTCTTGTCGTATGTGTTTATAAAATATATCGTGATTACTAAAAACCAATGTCAATCAATTTTGCCCGATTTATAAAAATTAGTTTAGGCGCTATAAAGGCTCGTGAAAGTTACGTCATCCGCCATTGCAAATTCTATAGTACTATCGGCAAGCAGTACCGTTATTTTGAGGACGGTCGTGTGCGGTGTGTGAGGGGAGTACGTGTCATCGGCGCGCTCGGATCGCGAGTTCACTCTGTCACTCGGTCATTACGGTATTTCTCGTGTGAGCGTCCCACATTAGTAAAACAGCAAGGGAAAGAAACGATGTCCGAAAACAAAACGTTCGAGAGACTCCCAAAGACCGTAGTGCCCCAACATTATGACTTGGAGCTTACGCCAAATCTGGAAACATTTAAATTTAAAGGGAAAACGGCAGTGAAAGTGTCGGTAAGAAAGACTTTTTTGTTTTACTTAGGTATATTGCAAAACTTTAGAATGCCTTGTCATCTCTGACAATTTGTTTCAGATTGAAGCACCTACAAAAGATATCATTTTAAATTCTTTGGATTTGGATATATCTAGTGTCTCTCTAATATATGATGGGCAAGAAAAGAAAAATGTACCGTCGGAAGTTAAGCTTAATCCAGCAAATGAGACCGTAACTATAAGTTTCGATACTCCTTTAGAATTGGGCAAAGCTACCCTCTTATGTGAATTCACAGGTGAGCTAAATGATAAGATGAAAGGGTTGTACCGCAGCAAGTACGTAACATCATCAGGGGAAGAACGGTATGCAGCTGTAACACAGTTTGAAGCTACAGATGCACGTAGGTGCTTCCCTTGTTGGGATGAGCCAGCCATTAAGGCCACATTTGACATCACTTTGGAGGTACCTGCAGATAGAGTAGCCCTTTCAAACATGCCCATTAAATTGGAACAAAGAAACGGTACTACAAAGACTATAAAGTTTGATACAACTCCTGTTATGTCAACCTATTTGGTAGCAGTGGTAGTGGGTGAATATGATTACGTAGAGAAGACGTCTAAAGATGGAGTGTTAGTGCGTGTTTACACCCCAGTTGGTAAGAGCAAGCAGGGAGAGTTTGCTCTAGAAGTGGCTGCCCGTGTACTACCTTACTACAAGGAGTATTTCAACATTGCCTATCCCTTGCCTAAGATTGATCTGATAGCTATAGCAGATTTCTCAGCTGGGGCTATGGAGAATTGGGGATTAGTGACATATAGAGAAACATGTCTGCTAGTGGATGAGGAACACACCTCAGCGGTAAGGAGACAGTGGATAGCCTTAGTGGTGGGGCATGAGCTTGCCCATCAATGGTTTGGCAACCTGGTCACTATGGAGTGGTGGACTCATTTATGGCTGAACGAAGGATATGCTTCTTTTGTAGAATTCCTATGTGTCAATCATTTGTTCCCTGAATATGATATTTGGACTCAATTTGTTACCGAAACTTATATTAGGTGAGTGAATCATATACCTTGTAAACTGTTACTTTTGTGTCCACTATTGTAATCTAAAAATTCCATAGCTTGATGTGAAGAATCCTTTTATCTTGAATCTGCCTATGACAATGGAACTGGCTTTGTTTGCACAGTTTATGTTGAAGCTCCATTGTGTTTTGTTAGTCAGTCCTTAAAATGTGTAACAATGATATGCTCCCATGAATAAATATTGGAATCGTTCCAAAACCTGATACCATAGGTGAATGATCTGTGGTGTACTTCTGAATATATTATGTTGATTTCATTGATATTTTTAACTTGAATATAACAAAGTATATACCCATAATTTTGCATGAAAATTCAGTTCAGTTATAGGAAGTGTGATATTAATAAGTTTAACAACCTTTTCTAGACTTGTGCTCTAAGTAATTGATGTTTTAAATAATAGAGTCAAATAAGTTTATTCACATCCACTTGAAATCAATCCATCTCACAATGTAACAAATACAAATACATATAAATCAAAATACTTTATAAATTATCCATATTTTTTTAATAATTATTATTTTATTTGTTGCAGAGCCTTAGAATTAGATTGTCTGAAGAACTCACATCCAATTGAAGTGCCGGTAGGTCACCCGTCTGAAATAGATGAGATATTTGATGACATTTCCTACAACAAAGGTGCCTCAGTCATTCGGATGTTGCACAGATATATTGGGGACGAAGACTTTAGGAAGGGCATGAACATTTATCTGACTAGACATCAGGTGAGAATTGAACATGTACCTTTTATATTTATGCTCACACTGATTAAGTAGGAGCTTCATCTCATTTTACTAGTTAAGAGGGTTAGTTTGTGGATCTTAAACATAGTATTTTTATATCAAAACTATGTGAAATTTTTTTGTTAATAATAGAAAAAATTGTAGATTTATTATTCTGTAATGTAGCATTTAGAGTAAAATTAACAGAGGTTGAATTTTTGTGCCCCTCAATGTTCAATTAATGTACTATTACTGTATTTGAATTATATACTTATAAATAAGCTGTAGCTGTAGTATAGAAGTATTTTCTGAGATTTACCTGTGGGATGGACGTAATCTAATAACTTGATTAGATAAATAATCAATTTCTTTGTTTGTAGATATGCTAATAATAACAAAGCAATAAATTATATCACATAGTTTCTAAATGTTTATACATATGTATTCATTTACATACTTTAATCCCTTTTGGGGTGGATGAAAGCGAAGAGATATAATATCACTTAATTCACTTTATACATAATTTTGAAATTTATTATTTGTGAATACATAATTAAAAGATTGGCATTTTCAGTACAAAAACACCTTCACTGAAGACCTATGGGCAGCTTTAGAGGAGGCTTCTCACAAACCTGTTGGCGCTGTCATGTCGACATGGACCAAACAAATGGGATTCCCTATGGTTGAAGTAAGTTCTTACATGTCATATGCCTGTTTCCGTTAGAGTGGTAGGCAGAGATCACTTATTCCAATTTTCTTGATCTTGACAATCTACTTTCGTATAATTGACACACCTTCTCACACAGATTAATATTTAATTTCTTTTAATCTCTCACTAGGTTGTTAATTATAGCCCATAATAATTAAATACCATTGTGTTGATTATGGTGACGTCTATACCAATAAATATGAGTATAATAAAGAACCAAAGTATATTCACTAACTACATCTAATTCTAGACTTTATCATTATAACTATGAAGAATAAATTGCAGCTCATATTCTATATGTTTTATTTATATTCCAATTTGCTCCCACCAGGTAGAGTCTGTCCAGAAAGGGAATAGCAGAGAGTTGACCCTAACGCAGCAGAAGTTCTGTGCGGATGGCAGCATGGCTGACGATACTCTATGGATGGTGCCAGTCACAATATCCACCCAGGAAAATCCAGACAAGGTATGTGTAGACATAGGTTAGTTTTCTATAGCAAGTCTTGAATTAGCAAGTCATATTTGGTGACAATACATACACACACATCACGCCTGATTCCCTGTAGAGAGGTAGGCAGAGATCACGGATCCCCATTTGTCACGATCCTGACAGACCAATTTCGCTTCATTGATATTCATACATCCTCTCATACACTCTCGGCGGTTATAGGTACTCCTAACGTATGGTGACAATATTTTATTTATTGCTGTGTATTTAAATTAGGTAATTGTTTTAAATTGACTTTGAGTACAATAGATATATTGTTTTATTTGGTAATAATATGTATTATTGATTATATCTTTTGAGATTATACTAATGCAATTGACTTGTTTTGGAAATGTAAGTCATATTTTTTTATTGAATTTCGTAATTCATATTATTATAAGAAACTAATATCGAATGGACAGTTATAAAATGTATATAACAATTGTGCAGTTAAAACATTGAGAATGTATTTGTAATGTACAGCATTTAATATTCTCAAATTAATAGTCCGGCCAAGTATACTGAATTGGCATCAATTTACATACAAAGTCCTAATATTTGTTCATTGTGTTGTGCATTGTTGATTATTTGCATTTAGCTTGAATTGCAAATACCTGTGTCCTGATAACATCGTAACATTAGCTGTATGATGTGACCGCGTTATGTTTACGGTATACCTACGTTTTATTTCGTTTTAATAATACTTTTATGATGATAGAATATAATAATACCTATTGAAAACTTGATAAAATAAAAATATATAAAACGCTTATTTTATAAACCAAAAGAGTAAAATTAGCAAAAAGAAAATATTTCTGAAATAAAAAATGCATTTAAAAAACTTAATGAAGAAGAAATTCAATTAAAATACCAAAACATTATTATTGACATTGAATATAATAACTAATAGCATAATAAAGTCAGTTAATTTCGAATTAATCATTTTACGTATCCTATGTCTCTATTTCAAACGAAACGAATGAACTATCATTATGTTTATGTAGTATTCAAACAACTAAACAATACATAGATAAAATACAAAACTGCGATAAGGACCATCTATCTATCGCATTAAAATAATTACACTGTTTAATGTTGTAGGTAAGTAGCTACAATAGCTACGTAAATAAACTTATCTCGTTTCTCTACTGATAATAATTCTAATATCAAGTACAGTCGCTTAAAACTTATACAGATCAAATTGGACATATTCTTCTCAAGGCGGTTGTACGTAGAGTAAAAAACAGAACAGGATGTATTGGAAGAATAATGGATGTGAGTGAAGTAAGAGGGGTTTTTCAGGATCGTTCCAGGTGGCGATCGGTAGTCTTCTACGTAGTTTGGGACGTAGCACAGTGATCAATAATTAGAAAATAACGGGATAAAATTATTTAGGGTTTTATATATCGTAATAACAATAGAAATGACTTATTTAAACACTGTACTTAGTATTTGAAACACTAAATTGATGTACGTCATTACTAAATTGACATAAAATTATTTGGAAACAATTTCATAACTTTTTTTTTTTTTCTTTTAGATATTTTGATTTCTTATTAGTATTTTATTGTTGTTTTTGATCTGAAACAAATATATTATAATATAAATAAGGGCATAGGAAGAATATTAAATTAAATTTAATTATAGTTAGATTTATACCTATTCATTTTCATCATCATTGGTTTCCACGTCAGCAATTAAATCTGGCTCTGCTAGTAAACACAGGACTTCTTTCGAGATGTTTCCCCCTTTTTTAAGAGGTAGACGGCGAAGTTGGGAAATAATAGGATCAGAAGTGAGAAGCAAAATTTTAAATAAATCTTCATTTGTTCCTTTTCTCGACATTTTCCTAGTATTGTGTTCTCTATAATATCTGACGTCTTTATGGCGAGACTCCTGAGCATCTTCTCCTAATTGACCAATTGGAACTAAGAAATAGTCAATGACATCTTTTCCATGGGCTAATATTTTGTGTATTGTAGGAGGCATTGGATACCATCCGTACAGATCAACATACCTCATTGCTGTCTCTTTAGCATAAGTACCGAATAATGTGCTATTTATCTTGTATTGAGAGTTCAATGCAGTTAGAATAGAAGAGCTTCTTTAGATGTGTAGGACAAGGGTTTGTCTTTTACGGGAGTGTTAGGTGCACTACTATCTGAGGGTGACGATAGGATATCCCTTATAGCTTTAGCAGCTTTATATTTTCCTAAAGACCGAAGCTTCATCTCCATAGCTAAATAAAGTACATTTTCATTCCGTGAATGTACTTCACTTTGTAATAATCTACGTTTGTTGCGAGCGCATAGATCTTGAAATTGTTTTTTTGGCCGTCCTGCGTGAACGCTACCCTATGTTGAAGGTTGGTTACTAATAGCACCGGATGTAATTATACATTTAGCAAGCCACTTTGCGTGTTTTTTTTCAAATTTATTAGCATCCCTACCAACCGATAACCAATATCTTGAAAGTCCAGTGCTAAAAACGTGAATTTCATTTTGTAAGTTATTTTTTCTTTGTTTTTCCAAATTTGTTATTGAGAGTACTTCCAAAATATGAGAAAATAGCATCTTTTTGGATTTAACTGTCATAGG
Source organism: Leucoptera coffeella (assembly GCA_030578115.1). Taxonomy (NCBI): domain Eukaryota; kingdom Metazoa; phylum Arthropoda; class Insecta; order Lepidoptera; family Lyonetiidae; genus Leucoptera; species Leucoptera coffeella. The sequence continues at coordinate 79,791 of JAMBLF010001040.1, forward strand.
CTTCATTGGAGGATATTGTAATAGGTATTTGTACAAATCACGATTTATGACTATTTCGCCATTTCCTACAAAAATAAAAAGTTTGTTCAGCAAGGGCGGCAAAGGGCGAATGAAACCAATTCAACATTAAAGCCAAGTCTACATAGCACCTAGAGATACTAATCTCGAAATGTTCTAACTTGTTCCTAAAAAGTTGTGGTCTTTCAATTAAAAAAAAATATTGAAAAAAAATTAAAGACTTTAAAATAAATACAGTGGGAAATAATCTTTGTTATTTTTTTTTGATTAATGTTTGTTTCAAAGCTCATACCTTCATTTATATGCACCATGATTCCTACACTTCACTAGTATCACAGAAACAGGACACGGTCAACTTATAATAAAGATAAATTTATCGCTATTTAGACAAATAACGGATACTTCAACTTTGCAAAAAATAATATCACGTACTGATGATGTTACAAGGTTATGAACTTGTTTAATTGTGCGTGTAGCTATCTCACAACACAAATACAGTATAATAATTAACTATCCTCACCTTAACAAAAACGAATTTCATACAGGTACTTTTCAAAATTTGATCAGTGTGCGTAGAGGCGAGAATATATGTACATATATTAAGTGCAGTATTTCTTACAAGTTCTAAAAGTATTCTATGACACTAATATTTCTATGAACCCCTCTATCTGAATAATAAACGATTATAGTTAGTAGGAGAATCATGTTTTATCTGATTAAATGAATACATATACTTAATTGAAATGTAATTAACATGGCATGTGTTATCAGTCTTGTTGATTAAATAACATAAACAATAGCACTATACTACTAAATATACGCATAGGTTCGTCAGGAGTACATGACTGCATCCCGTTTTGGGGTAGTCAAAGGTATGCTACGAGTCATCATGATCTTCTTTCTAATCGCGATCGTGTTGTTCAGTGTTTTGTCATATAAAAATATATATAATATATACGAATAATAATATAATAATATAATAAAAATATAATAATAATAATAATAAAAAAATATATAATATCTTACGAAAAACCTCAAATAACGTAAATATTAACAATAACGCGTCTAGAACTTCCTGTATTTTTTTTTTGTCATTCTGTTGTCCCGGTGAACAAAGATTTATCAATTTCATAGTTATCCTTGATATTTAATCATAGAGGAATGTATAGAAAAAAAGTAACGGGTTGTGCCGCTTTTTTGCGTCCCATAACATTCCTTTTTACCTGGAATCGGGATGAAAATAACGGTAGTTAAGAGCGACGTATAGGGGTTAATATTCTTTTTCATATATACAAAAAATACTATGCATAACCATACCGTTAGACTAAATAATTGATTGATTTACTACTCATGTTTTTATATAGGTAGGTTTGTGTCAAATGCTAATTTTTACATATAAATTCACGTCATTATAACATTATATTGACAGTGGACGGAACTTAGGAGATATAATATCGCCTAGGTCACTTATTACCCTAAATATTTATTTCGAACATTGATGACAGATTGCTAGCCTATTGCCCAATAAATTCCTTTTACTCCTAGACCTTAGTCGCCTCCAAAAACATGCCGGAAAAACGGCAGCAAAACAAAACTAAAAATATGATTATCCCGTGCTAGCTGGGATAATCATATTTTTAGTTTTGTGATAAATATGCAACCGAGATAACTAAAAGTGTTATATAAGTAATTCAATTTACTTTAACATACCTGTATTAAGGTTGACGGAAATTAAAGCTGTTTATTGGATTTACATATATGTGTTTATGGAAACGTGGTAAGTACATAATTGTATCGACTAGTTATGATGCGTACATGATGCGTTGTGTTGGAATAAACGATGCATAGATTGCTTCAGTTTGAGAATGTTTATTTCGTCTTAGATACATACTCGTATAACGTTTCCAATTTACCTATCAAACCAGTTAGGATAAGAAATTAACATTCATGACTATTATTCCGTGCGGGCTAGATGTTCAACTGCCACCTGGAACCTTCCTCTTAACCATAACAATGGTTACCTTTCATTAAGTACTATCTGCTAAACTGCAATTTTTCACAGGACACTAAAAACAGTTAACTGATGGTATGATGAAGATAATAATGTAATAAAAATCATTTCTCTTTTGTATTAATTACAAAACGGCACATAGTACAAAAGCCTACCAAATTTTGCAGATATGACTTATTGCAAGTTCACCATCGATATAGTACACTCATAACTTGACAGGTGGTAAACCACACAATATTAATAGTGCTCTTGTATAATGGATTATTTATCAAACAATTTCATAAAATTTTGTTTTAGGTGGCGCTGTCTACCGTTTTGGAGAAAAGGTCGCAGGTTGTGGTGTTGGAAAATGTGTCCGAAAATTCTTGGGTTAAGCTCAATCCAGGAACGGTGAGTGCCAAGTCTTAAATATTCCATTTATCAAGCGGGTGTACTTATTTCAATTGTTGCAAAATGACATTCGATCCCCTCTACATGTACTGAAATGTATCTTCTGTACTTTTCTAACTGAATCCATTATTTTAATCTATGTAGAAACCCATTTTTTAGGAGATTCAATAGTCAATGCATTTTCAAAGACTTTAAATGATATGTTCTTGTTCCTCATAATATACACGTGAACTATGATGAAAATGAAGTGATGGTGATCGTAAAACGCTGTTTTATTGGAAATTCTATTAGAACCTCATATTTAGTTAACACTTACATTTAGAATATACTCTTTGTCGGTTATAATGTAGTAGCTTATAATATTAAGCATCTACAGTTAAGTTTTCCAAATCTTCTTTCTAAACATGTCTCTTGATTCTTAAGTCTTTGTTATTGTTAGATATATCTCCTTCTTATATATTACCGAGAAATTCCACCGGTACTTAAACTATGAATCATTTCAAATCTAACAAATGTTTAGATAACAAACATGTGCTTAGTCGCCTGTTTGTTGGAATCGTAAGAATGCGGCGTCGTATACGAGGAATAAACGTGGATTATTTTATCATTGAGACAAACTAACGGTTCCATTCCTCCCTACGTTCATACAAAAGATAATCTGATCTCCTTTACAAGGGAGGACACCTGTTGTACCTGCCTGTTGTCGGTCTCTGACCATTTTTTACTCAATCCACAGTTTTTCACACAATAAATCTTTCGGAGTTATTGGTGTATGCATATATTAATATAAAGTATGGTTGGATGAAATTTTTTGTTCACCAGGCCTAAATTCATAATTCACAGATGGATAATTCTATGTGTAGTTTTTCAATGTACTTAGATGACAAAAGACAGCTGGAAAGTCGTAAATGTATGAATAATAATAATATTTAGGACACTATTACACCAATTGAACTAGCCCCTTGGTAAGTTCATTTAAGACGTCTTTTAAAGGTACTAGCCCACGTATATTTAAGTTATATACTTATATGTTATCAACATTTCTTAAACTCACCGGGAATCGAACCTGAGACATCAGGATTAGCGTTTAGGTGACTAAACGGTGCCATGGAGATCGTCGTCACCGAATAAATCGATGTCTATCTATGAATCTACATAATAAGTAAATCGGATTAATACTCTATATATAAAAGCCTTGACCATAGGCAGTAGCATTATATCCTCATATTAATTTCAGGTGGGCTATTACCGTACCCGATACCCGCCCAATATGCTGGCCCAGTTGGTGCCGGCTGTGCGCGACGGGACCCTGCCACCCCTGGATAGACTTGGTCTGCTAGATGACTGCTTCGCCCTGGTACAGGCTGGCCACACCATCACCGCTGAGGTAAGAGTAGTGCTGATATTATGAATTATTTATTTTCTAGTTGTCTCCCTCTTGCTTGTTCTGCTCTTTTACTATCTAATTTTGTCGTCTCAAGTGACTGTATCCATATTGCAGTTGCCTGGAAGAAATTGCTTTAGCAATAAGGCCGCCAATTGTGCATAACAATTAAGTTTTCCCTCACTAATGTGTATAATGTTTAAGTGTTATGTGTACAATAAAGAGTTAAATAAATAAATAGTCAAATAGACGCCATACTAAATAAATATTCATATAAAAATACCATATAGATGGCATACTGATTAAAAAATGACTAAGTAGATAGAATTAAAGAATGTGAAGGAATGTATAATGTATGTACGACTTACTGGAAAAAGTGTAACGTTAGAAGTACTTAAAACGGCTAAGTGTGTAATGTGAAGTGTATAGATATGAATGAAGCGAAAATGCTTTGCTAGGTAAGGAAAAATGAGAACGTGTGATCTCTATCTATCACTCTGTACGGAGATTGGCGAGTATTTTATAAAAATATGACCCGTATGAGATGGGACGTAAAATGAATGATAACTTACTAAATTTCCTCCCTGCATATAATACTTGTAGTTGACGATGAAGAGACTATTAGTAAATTATATCTATTGGTGGTATTCTAGCATTTTTACTTTCTTTTTTTAATTCCTTTGCAATGCCATTACAACACCCTTAATGATGCTCATAATTTTATTAGTACTCGTAAGTTACGCCTATGATTATTGCATGAAATCTGATAATCTGTACCTATAAATATATCAAACATTCCATTCCTTTTAGTCCCTGAAACTGATGGAAGCGTTCAGTAACGAGAAGAACTTCACAGTCTGGTCGTCTGTGTCCAACTGCATCTCCAAGTTAACCGGTCTATTCTCTCACACCCCCCTGGATAAGCCACTGAAGAACTACGGCAGGAATTTATTCGGTAATATCGCTGCCCACCTCGGCTGGGATGCCAGGCCTAATGAGAGCCACTTGGATACCCTGTTGAGGAGCCTGGTGCTCAACAGGATGATCAGCTTTGAGGATCCTGACACTATTCAGGAGGCTAAGATTAGGTGAGTTTGTAGTTAGTATGTAGAGTTAGAAGTATGTAGTTTTAAGAGATGTCCAGTATCTTATGGATCTGGAATTTCACTGAGTGTACTATATTATATTGTGATGATAATGAATAAACATTGTGGCTTTGTATTACAAGGAAAACTCACTTGTTTGTTGTACATAAAGAGTTATATTTCAGTAGTGGATGCCTATCAAGTTGTTCTGATGAGAATTATATCGGTATCACGATTCAGGAGTATACTTTTATTACTTCTACGCACCGTCCTGAAGTATACTTCTCAATATTGTCGTCACAGACTCCACAAAAGTGTACGCAATTGTGATTCAAATTGCGTATGACAAGCTATTGATACGAGACTTCTTTACCAATCTTAAACTCATTTCCTATACCAACTGACATATATATAGTTGACTATCTATAAACCACACATACGTAACTACCCATAAAGCATTAATTAAACCTTTCCTTGTCCAATTCACAGATTCGAAAAGCACCTAAGCGGTGACAGCTCCTTGCCAGCTGATCTCCGCTCAGCGTGCTATAGGGCCGTGCTATCTGACGCGAACCCACAAACGTTTGAGCGGTTCCTTCAACTGTACCGCGCGGCAGATTTACACGAAGAAAAGGACCGGATAAGCAGGGCCCTAGGTGCTGTTAAAGATGTTACTTTGCTCAAGAAAGTGCTAGACTTTGCGATTTCGGTAAGTTTTTTGTGTAGTGGAAAGTGAATTTAATGTTAATTAGCTCCGTTTGTTCCCTGTGTATTTAAATCGATACAGTGTGCGTATTAGACGATAGGTTAACTATTAGTAATAAAAAGTACGGTTTAGTCCTATCCTGGTTCCGCGTTAAAGCGTTAAAAGTTAGCTACTTGGTTCAGAATTTGTTGCTCTAGTCTATTTGATATAAATAAAGAGTCACTCAGATTATACACGAGAAATTGTTAACAATTTTAAGGTAAATAATACCATCCACCATATATTTTCACTCTGTATCAAGGTTTCAATCTAATTGTTTATCCGAACATAATATGTTACACATTATCCAATAATGATGTAATAAACAATACACCGTTAGCACGTTGTCGATAAGAAAGGTGGGAACAGTTAATTTGCGAGGATTAGTTCGTTGTTTGTTATTGTAACGGTGTGAACTAGTGTTGTAAAGAACTCGAGTCCTAAATTTAGAGCTCGACTCTGCATTACACGACTCGACTCATAACAATAAGACTCTTAAGAATAAAGAACTCAAGTCTATATGAGCTCTTGAACGCGAGACTCGAAACTCGAGTCTTCTTTAGCGCTCGAGTCCTTTTTACGCGCCGAGTCGCGCTCGAGTTCTTTTCCGCTTTGAGTCATTCTTTTTAACACTGAAACAATTTCCAAATTGGACCAGTAATTCCTGAGATTAGCGCGTTCTACCAAACAGATAAACTCTTCAGCTTTATTATATAAGTATAGACATTTATTCTAAATAAATCACTGTCAGCATTTCGAAGACCAGTTTGAAGAAGACTCGAGCTCTTTTAAGACTCAAGCTCTTTATAAGACTCGAGTCACTCGAGTTCTATTTAAGGTTTCGAGTTCAATAATGGCGCTCGAGTCTTCATGAAGGACTCAGACTCGGCTCGACTCAAGACTCCGAGTTCAGTTAGTTCACTGAGTCTTAGAAAATTGAGTCGAGTCTATCGAATAAGACTAAAAGACTCGAGTTCTTTACAACACTAGTGTGAACGGTTCGTCGAAACGTCATTATAATTTGTTTATTGATTTCTTTGTGAGGTGTAATAATTTCCCGGTTCGCTGCTGTAGTTGTTTACCTTGCAACGTTGTTATACAAACTTTACGAAAACAATTTCGTTCAGAGAATTCACCGTGGTTGCGGTATTATTATTAATATTGTAAATGTTAGTTCTATTGATTACAATCATAGAAAACACTAAACTGTTTTTAATTGCAATATTGCTTTTTTTACTACTAAAAACACGAATACTTTCAATCTGATTATAAGTTCGAAAGTTATAATAATTAAACTAAATAATAATTAAATAAAATGGTCAATTGGGGACCCGAGTTATTGTGAAACTTTGAAAAAGTCTCGTAGTAGAGTAGTATTATTTATACTTCAAACTCCACTTAGTACATTGTCGATAGCGAATAACCAATGTATTTACTTTATTAGACAGAGCAAACAAGTACAAGTTTAAACAACAGTAATGATAACGAACGATACAATTGATATTAATGTTTAATACTATTTATTTACATAAACAGGACGAAGTGCGTGCTCAAGACACGGTGTTCGTGATCGTGTCGGTGGCGGTGAGCCGCGACGGACGGGACCTCGCCTGGCAGTTCTTCAAGGACCACTGGAAGCAGTTCATGGACCGCTATCAGGTATGGGAATGCCTACGTGAGTTAGGTCTTACGAGATAATAGGGATAAACTTAACAGCAGAGTTTATAGATTTTGAAAGTTAAAGGACGTGGTGCAAAACAGTAGAGAGTAGAGATAGTGGTAATCACTTAACCAGGTGTTGAAATAGAGGCGATTATAAATTTCTTTAAAATCTAAAGTTTTACTAGAATTAGCGTTATCTTGTAAATTATGTTTTTCTGTATAATAAACCTAATAAAATCTTAAAGGAAGATGAAAGGTCCTTATTAATTTCAATATCAACGTCTGCTAAAAGACACTGTCTGAACACAATTATAATAAACTACTTTTCTCAAAGCCATTGTAATACAACACCCTTTCTCTACTCTTCCAAACATAGAAGCATTCTAACCAACTTCCCCCCAGGGCGGTTTCCTCCTCTCCCGTCTGGTGAAGTCGACCACCGAGAACTTCGCCTCCGAAGAAGCGGCGAAGGAGATCGAGGAGTTCTTCGCGAGCCACGTGTCTCCCGGAACGGAGCGCTCCGTGCAGCAGGCGCTGGAGACGGTGCGCCTCAACGCCGCGTGGCTCAAGCGCGACCTCGATACCACTACGAAGTACCTACAGGCCTACCAGTAGAGCGGAGTGAGTTAACTTGGTTTGAAGTTTTAGCATTGTATGTGAGGTGTATAGTCGCGTCGTTTGTTGCCTGGGTGGTGAAATATGGGAGATAGGTAATGTTCAAGGTTACGTAGCATGAATATTGGGGTGGTGATGTGTGTATGTGTAACTTAAAAGTAAAAGAATCTTACAAGATTCAACAAAAAAGGCTAGCTATTCTATGGTAGATATAGGCGAAAAGAGGCCTTTTCGTGGAGTTTTGTTAATAAGAAGAAGTACCAACCGTTAAGTGTTTTCTTAATAATTATTTTTGAAAAAAATATAACACAGGTACAGTGGGTATCTAGGGAAATGTGCTCCTCTGACACAAGCTTTCGTACATATAAAACACAGTCTACTAACTACCCTGAAAGGGTTAGCAGTTGTAAAACGAATTAATACTGTACAGTGAGTAGCCATTGCCTCTCGCATACATTGTTAAGTAATCTGTTATAATACGTACTTTCTTTTACAGAATAAAACAAGACTGAAACGGCAACGAATCAAGGACAAGGTATCGAAAATCTCACGTACAAATTACCTATTGAAGCTTAATCGGAATCGAAAACTAATCTCGGCGTGTTGTTGTTCTATTTATATGTTGGCGATGACGAAATAAAAAGAAGGAACTGTTCTTAGGGGAAACAAATTAACCAGTGATTGTGAGTTTATGCATTTGTAGTATTCTAAAAGACACAAAGTGTTAAAATACGATATTCATCTTAGATATATTTGTAGCATTGTGTTACCAATTTTCTGAACCTTATTTTTGTTAATTGCATTTTCCAGGTTATTATGATACTAGATATAATGGTGATATTGATTGTTACATTGTTTTCTGAGAATCGAAATAGTTACCTAGTTATGGGATATCAACCGTCTATCACATGTTAGTAAATATTGTGCCATGTCATCTATCAATGCAAAATGTGTATTATTTTAGTGGAACCTGCCTCAAGGGCCAATGTGTGAACAGAATGAAGGTAATGGTTGTCAATAGTGATCGAAACAATTGAATGAAAGAGTTATGATCATTTACGTAAAGGATCGTTGATGATAATCACTATATTCATGTTATTTCTTATTTACTTAAATACCCTGGCGAGTTCGACTAAAATAAAGCATTATTGAATATGTACCTGTACACAATAATGTATTACTAGTTGATATTGGAAAAAACAAATTTGGCAGTATTTGATTGCATTTTTTATTTTTAATGTAAAGTTGTTAGTAAAATTATTATACTTATTGTAATAATAAAAGAACTGAAGGTTTTGATGATTACAATTTAGAACAACTGCAAACGGGTTTTGTTGTAACGGTTTTGATAAATGATTTTTCATGGTTAATGTTGAGTTACTACAAATGAGTAACTGAGAATTAGAATTGCTGTCATTTATTTGTATGCAGTTGTCGGATGAATATTGTTACTTCATACTATGCATTTAAGTTGGATTTTGATTGCAGTCTTATGTATGTATTAAGTTTTAGTCCGCAAATATTCGTTTCCATGTATACCTTATTACGAGATTCCAATGTCTTTTAGATGTACAGCGTGACATCGATTGATCTTTGCCAGTTTGTCGTTAAAGTTTTAGTCTAGTTTCAATCTGCATACGTTTATTCTTATAACGTTCTATATAATGAAACACGGAATATATTTTAAACAACTAAATATTGCGTAATACGTAATGTAAATAGCTAAGTTTGTTTATAAAGTGGAATAAGTTCTTAAGGCCATTATTTTTAGTATATGTATTCGTTTTCTATTTAATAGGTTTTGAGACAGTATCGATACGAGCTTAACTTGAAACATAAGCGGGGAATGTCCCGGCACAGGCCGACTGCGGCGATTATGGTTTAGTCACTTAACTGACATGAAATGTTTGTACAAATTATGTTAAATATATGTTACAGTAGTAGCATGCAGTGGATGCATTTTGTTTCTTCCATTAGACTGGTTGTCAACGAGTATTCTGGTTTATTATCGCGAGAAATGTTGTGGGCAGGCGGTCCGTGTTGCCAACGATTGGTTTTAAGTTTGTAGAACGAGGTGTTACCGAAGTTACCAATCACCTAGTGTCTTTTTGTTGTATCTGCTGGCCTGTTATTAAGACTGTTCGAGCAATAAAATGCTAAGCAAACATCCTGATTTTTATTTCGACATACATGCTACCCATTTCAATCCACATCAAAGATAATCCTGTGCTAGCTGAGGCGAAAAGAATGCTTATTAGCTGCCTTTCTCCCGGGCGTGACGTAGCAGGCGTCTAAGGGACTAGGGTCAATGGAATGCATTGGGTGATGTGTTAGCGACCTGTCATTAATGTTCCATTATGGCATCACAATCCCACTATATATACGAAAAGTGAACTAAGAGATATTATATCTTCGATGTTTATGTAAAAAATATCAAAACATAAATGTTCATTTATTTCAGCCATAATAGATAAGACAAAGTGAAATTGTGTTAGTAGAGGGATAATTTGAAGATAGGTGCTGAAAAATTCCAATGAAAATAAAACACATAAATAACAATATGTTTATATTGCACTATAACATTTCACATATTGTACAATTGGGTACTTCATCACTATTATGCTAAGTGCCAAGAAACTGTTGGTTGTTACCGCAAAACACACAGGGTTCCAATTCTAAAACACATCATACTATACTAATAACGTACACAAATGAAAGATCAAACACTTAAAGGAAGACCAAAATATTTCGAGAACGACTTATTAATATCTCTTAATTAATTAAAAGCATTAAATTATAAATAGTAAAATGCAATGACGTACTATTCCTACAGACTAATAATGTTCACTAAAGATCACGATAATTTATGTGTTGTGTAGCCAAAAGTACGCGGTTTTATCTACGTATTGCATAGTAGTCTTAAAAGTTCATGACAACATCGAACCCAATTCTCCATAATGTCAATACTACTAACGTGATTGCTATTGTATATTCTGAAGAATTCCTCATGATAATTTTCCTACTACGGATGACACATTGAAATACTGACAAGTGATAAAAACAACCACGTTAGGTACTGGCAAACTTGTTAAATGCGTTTCCAGGTTATTCAAGTCACTGGGTACCACGAATGGAAAAATCCTAATTTCAATTTCTTACATGCATACACACAGTCTATATATGTAGCAGATCTTGTTTTGGTCTCACATTGTTGACTAATTCGGAATAGTACGTCTAAACTAAAAACGTGAGTTTTCATTGATAGGGGGCAAGAATATTATCGACACAATTTGGAGACAGTGCTCTTATTAGCATATTTATAACACATGGGATGCGTTAATAGCTCACACTTTATCATGTTTACTACGTTTAGTAGCTCTGATATCGTATAGTATCTCTGCATTATGCGCATTGCCTATATTACGTACAAACTACGTAATATCTCATTATATTATACCATTTAGGCTTCAATTTCAATGAATTGTACTATATAAAAAGACTAACCTGGGTTTTTTATGTTTTACATAGGAAAGGAAACAGTAATGGATATTAGGTACCCATAATCTATCTCTTATTTTAAAAAATAAATTATTATAATCGCATTTTATTAACGGAAGTTTTACACGTATTAAGTTGCTTATTCATTGCCTATCAATAGAAAAACTCACAGTATTTGTAACCACCTTATTGCCTGTCAAACACAAAACATTTAGAGAGTTTGTTACCATTATTGTATATTATGTACAATCGAAGATTTATTGATAAATTGACAGAATTAATAGAATACAGTTAGAAGGCAACTTTGTATTATTTAAATCCTTTATTATGATATGGTGAGAAGCTTGCGTGTGATTTATTCGAGTCGGTAATGTAATGAGTAAAGCCGTGGCGCTGCTATGAGATATACTACGTCAAACTATCTGATTATTTGTCTTGGTTAGCACTACGCTGGACTCCCCTAGGCTTGTGTCACTGACTGAAAGCGTTAATACTGCGCGCTAGAGATCTCTATGTTTCGGAGCGAGCTCACTCGCGGACGGTTCGATCGACTGCTCTGACTGTTAGGGCGAGAAAGTAATAAAATATTCAGTCTTTACCGTAAAGTACAAATAAATCTTGCGAAGATCCTGACTAGACTTTCGGTTCTTAATAAATGCACCAAAATCACTGCGCTCTGGACTAGAAATCATGCAAAATCATTCGAAGTAACACACTTATAACTTACGACTACGTCTTTTGGAGATTTACACTTACACTCGAAATTAAAAAAAATATACTTTACGTTAAGTCCATATTCACATATCCAATAAATAATTTCCTATTTCGATTTGAGCAATCAAAATAAGATCATTTTACAAACAGTACCGTTTTTCTGTTAGGGAACAGACGTATTTATAATAGATAGCTTTTCTTTTGGAAAATAAAACAGTAAGAATACACTAAAACTAAGAATTGCTTAGAAACTACATCGTGAGTTACCTACTCATAGATTTGTCTATGGCACTCCATGCAAGTTGATTCATTTAATGACAATATACGACTACAGTTCTGTGGCTCACCTAACAGGCGCGTCCAAAATATTTTCATTAAAATGTCGAAAAACAAGGCAACATAATGATTTTTGTATAGCACGGAACTGTAGAAAATATCTATTCATTTACTATAACATAATTTAAAGACCATTTCATACATGCCGTCCCAGTGGTTAAATAATCTCATCTATATGTATGACATATGTTAACTCAAAGGTGCATTTCGATTTTGTACCTAACTTTTATTCTAGAGGACTGAGCTACATTACGTATAGGGAAATATTGATATTTGAATTATTGTTTTAGAAGAATCGCACAGTAATTGCGACTCAAAAACCTTATTTAACACTTTGTTCAAATGTAACTATTTGTGACAATAAGCGATTTAAACTTGTCATGGGCATATTGTTTGGATCTTACTATTTTGTCTCACACCCTTACTTGTAATACTGTTTTAGAAATTGAGAACATAAAAACGTAGGAGCGAAACAGTATTATTCAATGGTAAGCCCTAATTTTTAAAACCAATATTTAAAGTGTCATTTATGACAACTCTTAAGATTTCTCAAAGCTGGAATAATTCATTTTACAAATAGTAGAATGATTGATTTCGTTTTACCAAAATTTTAATTCATTTATTATTAAATTATCTTTACGGTCGCGATTTACCCCTTCACCCACATTTAAACATGCTACGCCTTTAGTACGACCTTACCGTAAAAATCATTCAACAATAAACTTTAATACTGCCATTATTATCGATATTTTTTTCGAAATAAACCTACTTATCATTTGCAAACAGTTGAATTGGGCTAGACTTTAAGGTATCAATGCTTGATACCTTAAAGTCTAGCCCAATTATAGGCCTAACCTATTATAACCTTAACCTTAACCTATTATAGGCTATTCACGTTAAGAAAATAGTGACGTTATGATATTCTAAAATTAAACTGGCCAATGAGACGTGAGTAAATGAGTAAAAACGTCTAGTTGACCAATTGCAGACAACCGTTGTCACGTCTCATTGGTCAAATCGTGGGGACATCATGACGTCACTATTTTCTTAATACGAACATACTATAGGTTCACTCTATAATGAGGCATTTAGGCAGATGTTCATGCAAATAGTCAAAGAGCTCTGGCGAGGCGCCCGGACAGTTGGTCAGCTCAAGTTCCCTTAATTGACGGAGCTGGATCAAGCTGGACAGTCCGGCTGAGGTAAGTAGGGGACAACCTAGAAGAAAAATAAAACGATCAGAATAAGAATCAAGATAGAATTGTGTTAAAAACAAGCAATCATTGTTCAATTTAATCTATGGACTAAAAATTGGGCGAATGTGTCATTAATATTATTGACATAATGAGTCATATACTTTTTAGAATCAAAAATGTTTTTCCTCCCTGATGAAGCAGAAGAAACCTTTATAACGACGTAAGTAGATATATACTAACGTCTATTAATTCAGAACGGGATGACTTTCACATTTAAACTGATCTTCAAGACAAAGCACTATTGGAACAATCAAATCTTCAGGACGATAAGTTAGCAACTGCTCATACATTTCCCATATAACAAACCCAATATTCATGCTAATAAGTGACCTAGGTGATATTATAACTCACAGGTCTATTTGACTCCAAAAGGGATTAAAAACATACTTAACAGACAACCGCCGAGCTGGACGCCTTTTGAGATGACCACAACTAGCTGTGTGATCATATTTGAAATTTAAAATAAAATTCATGTAATACAATTTAAATAGAATTTAATGTTACATAAATTGAAATGTAATTTTATGTGTTGTGTATTGTGATATTCAATTATTGTCTATGAATTCTATTGTATGTTGAATATTGTATGTTATTGATGTGGATGTCTCAATAAAGATATTATTATTATTATTACTTACCAGCTAGAGACAGCATCTGCAGCGCCCGCATGCCGCAGAGGTGCTGCAGGCCGAAGTCGCGCAGCTGCGAGCACCAGCGCAGGTACAGCGCCACCAGCGACTGCATCGTGCTGATGTAGCCCACGCCTATGTCCGTTATGTGCACGCACCTGAGGGTTAGTGGAGGGTGATTAATGGTCAATAAGGTGTAAGGGACGACTAGCAGATGTATTTTTATTATTTATTTATTTTCTATCTGCCATTCAATCTTATAGATTATGTCGGCTAACTAGCAGATGTAGTTAATACTAAAAATACATTTACGAAATGCGTCGAATAATACGGTGAGGGAAAACACCGTGAGGAAACCTACCTCTTCCCAGAACATTAGTGCTTGTAAATGGTGACATGGCTTACCACCTGTCACATCACATTGAGTACTGACTATCTAGTCAATGTGTGAGGTAGAATTACTGCCTTTGCAATGGCGGAGATGGACGCTTGAACCTCTGATTACCCCCCAAGGGTTAATTAATGGTCGTGACTCCTTACGAGAAAGTTTCTAGAATCCTGGCTCTGGCATGTACCGAAGAATGTAATTTAAATATATTTTTCATTTACGTACTTAATTTACAGTCGCTAACGGTGAGGGAAGACAACGTGAAGAAACCTGCTTAACCCTCGGGATAGGTAAAAGCCAATGCCTATATATGGAGATACGGTTCACTACCTATCACGATAGGTACTGCCTATATAGTGAAACGGATTCTTCGAGTGACAGATATCTAACATGTCTTCGAAATTTCGGAGAAGGGCATTCAAGCCTCTTACTATCCCGCCACAATAAAAAAGGGAGTGTGTATACACAAGTCGAGAGGAGTTTGGATAACGACTGTATTTAATATTAAAATTGGATATGAGTGTTAAGATCGGTGAGAACTTGCGTATATAATCAAATGATATATCTTAATATTCGGGTTGTATAAGAGACGGCATATAATTAAAAAATATATACAATACCAATGATCAATGAACTACTTTGGAGTAGTTAGGTGGCATTAGAATTATTGTTGTTCAATTCAATCGAAATGTTATAAAAACATAGAATCTAAACTGATATAGCAAAATGGCTAAAAATCCATCTAACACAAATAATAGAAACAAGCCTAAAGATAATGATGAAGATATATTTATACATTAATGTAATTATGTATGTGTTAATATAAACAGATTAATTTCACATTTATTACCTGTCTAAAGTTAATTCTTCAAGATGATTCAGATCGCAAGCAATGTACTCAAGAGCATTATCGGTGACTCTGGGACACCAGCTAAGGTCCAGACTCCTCAACCTTGGCAGGTTCTCCGCGAGGAGTTCCACTCCCTCATCAGTGACTTTGCTGCAGCCGCTCAGAGATAGCACTGTCAGGTTCGGTAGGGAATGTACTGGAATCAACAATGAGGAGTTATTATTAGAGTTTATTTTTTATTATTTACTGTCCAGCGATTGACCCCTATCTCACCTGATGGTAAGTGACGATGAGGTCGATGATGTTACTCGCTGGCCTAGTAATAGCCTATTCACTCTAGCCTAGAAGTTATATTCTACCGGGAATACAGACGGAAAATACAGAGATTATTAAATGGCGACCGCATCTAGGTAAACGTAGTGTAGGACACCCCCCTGCTAGATGGACCGATGACCTGAAAAAGATCGCTGGTAGGGGTTGGCTGAGGGCCACGATTGATCGTGTTTTGTGGCGTAACCTTGGGGAGGCCAACAACCAACAGTGGACTGATATAGGCTGATTGATTGAAAAAGTCTAATATTTATAATTTTTTTGCATATATCATCTGATACAAAACACTCCACAATCCTTTAACAACCAGTGTAGGGTAGTAAGAGGTTTACATCTACGCAATTACAGAAGTAGTTTTATTAACCTGTCACATTGAGTCTGACTATATGGTCAACATGTGGGTTCGAGTTGTTCATATAATTACTATTTTTCGCAATTGTGGAGATGGACACCTGAACCTATGACTACCCCACAAGGGTTAATGGTTGTGGACCCGTTTTTAGTTCTATGACTATGGTTCGTGCCCACTTTTTAATGAGATACTCAGTACTAAATGTACGGATTTAATATCATACATATTTAATCTGCAAAAAGACACATATTTATTAACTCCTATACTAGGGATAATGGTTGTATAGTACATATTAAGGTTCTCTTACCAATATTAACAACGCCATGATTAGTTAGCTCCCAGCAACTGTGTAGTCTCAGAATGCTCAGAGACGAGCTCTGTTTGGGCGAGAAGTAGCCAAGCGCTGCATCAGTGACGTGATATGCTTGCAACGAGAATTCATACAGGGATGGCAAAAGTTGAGCCACGGCACCTACCTGCAATCAGAAAATAGAAATATTGCATGTCTATATATACCTTAAGTATTAAAATACTTATACATATAAGATATAAATGTGTACAGAGACAAGTTTTATGTACAGAATAACAGGCTCAGATACTAACTCTGTCACTTATAATATGTGTATCAAATAGTCATATAGTCAAATTGTCTAATAATTTACATTATTACCTATTGCACTTAGAAAGAAAACTAGGCTATAAACTTTTTGGTCCCAGATTAGAACAGCACAGAACAATATTAACATCACATTAACACTACACAATTTATTGAATGCTAGACAACAGATTTCGCATGTTCTCTAAGTAGACTATTATCACAAGTATAAAATGTTTTAAGTGTTCACAATAATATGATAAATGAATACTTACAGCTTCATCTGCGATGTTAATGCAGTCAGTAAGTGTGAGAGAAACAATGCGTGGAGTTAGGCATGCCCACAAACCTGCCTCGGTTATTTCGTTACATCCAGTTAGTTCAAGTTCAAACAGTACCTAAAATGTAATTAGTTGATGAATAAATGGTACTGTGATATTCAATTACAGAATGAGATGAATTATAAGACCAATTTATAATAAAAGTTTCAGTTATTGTGAATAATGAAAAAGATTATAATTTTGTTATATGATTAAAATGTTTCAGAAAAATACACACTTTTGCTACTTTGTAACCAAACTTAAATAAAGTGCATTGGATATTTTCTTTTGAATAGTCACATTTATCTAAGAAGACATAGAGGAAAGTTAAATTTAAATAAAAATTAAAAACTGAAATAAATAACTTCTCTACTGACCTGTAAGTGATCCAATATAGATTCTAATCCCCTGTCCGTAATAGTGCATCCCTTCAAACTTAATGCATGGTAATGGGTGGATGACATTGGAAATTGTTTAATGAAATCTGTAATATCATCATCACTAGCTGAAACTAGCACTATGCCACGGAGTCCCCTACGCAGTAGAGAGCTGTAGTACCGCTGCAGGCAACAAGTAGACACAGTGCGTAGTTCTCTGCAATCTACATTTGCTACTAAACCATTCCACCATCTAGGTGAAGAATAGAGGAAGTCTCGCCATTTTGTACAAACTTGAGCCAAGATCCTTCTCTCTCCTGATGTAAAATAATAAAAGAACTTGTCAAGAAACTTATCATCCAACACAAATTGATTCCATGTGAGAGGCTTAGGTGATGGTCTGCGTCGGCGGGTTACTCTTGGAACTACAGCAGTGGCAGCTGGGCCACAGAGTGCATTCGCTACCCTTTCTACTACGCCTGGTGATCGCCTCCTGCCCCGCAGTCCCAGCCCAGTTATTCTCCGTGAAAGCTCTGCGGAGGCCCTTTCTACAACTCCCTGGGCTGACACTGAGGACATTTTCACCTTGACGCGACGTATGGTGTCGGCAGGCCTCCCTCCCGGGCCACCGCCACCACTAGGCTCGCAGCCCGCCACCACGATTGTCTCCTGCAACAAATAATGTAGGATTTATGAATTTAACTAACTCATTTGGACCTTATTTAACGAATTGAGCTTTCATGCAGTGCAATTGATTGTAATTTACTCTAAATGTATTTATAACACAGAAGATCACTAGTGTATGTTTACTATATAAATAAACATCCTACCTATTCGTAATTATTAATCATTATGTTTTTGTTGTGAATATTTTCTCCATAAAGTAAGCACGTAAGACATTGTATTGTTACTCAAATTCTTACTGGGAGTAACAAATTTGTATATATAAATCCTAGGGTCTTTTAAACCTTTTTCAAATGTTTAGTATTTTATTTCTTCACAACCTAATCATAGTAAATTATAAGAATTTAATTACAATACAAGCAAGTAGAACTAGAGTACCCGCCACATAAGGTGGCAGTAGCCAAACTTGGAACTAAATTTGACGTTTCCGCCATTGCGTGTTATTTTGTATGAAAGGTAAATTTAGTATTACCAGCGTTGTGTTTTTTGCCCACTCTTTGTAATTTTTATGTTTGTTAAGGGTGATTATAATAAATTGATTTCTGGAGTTTCTTGTTAGTTCTTCTCCAAGGGTCTCCGCTGAACTTCTTCTTCTCAATCGTTACGCTCTTATCAGAGCGGTCGTGGTCTTCATGACGTGGCATCTTGAGCAGCCGAAATGGTTGGTGAACTAACCTCGGTAAAAATATGTAAAGACAATGCTCAGTGCCATGTTTGAAATAGTTTTTTTACATACATCACGCCTGATTCCCTGTAGAGGGGTAGGCAGAGATCACGGATCCCCATTTGTCCCGATCCTGACAGACCACTTTCGCTTCATTGACATTCATACATTCTCTAATACACTCTCGGCGTTTATAGGTACTCCTAACGTCACCTTTTTTCAATATAGCGTCTATCTGACTGTTACATATATGTCTTATTAGGCCGGCCCCTACGTAACCGCCCTTCCACTTCACTCATATATATTCCTTTTGTCAATATATAGTTTTTTTAATTTGTACTTAGATCATAAAATAACTTTCAAAGAGAGCTTATGATAGGGCCTATTTTGAATAAAAATATTTTGACTTTTGACTTTGGTATATTAATTTGTTTTATTTGAGTTTATAGCTCTGCAACCAAAGATCGTTACAAATGAAACCTCAATATAATGTATCGAGCCGTATGGCACAGTGAGTGCTAGTTTTGGCGTGTTTACTGGCAACACTGGATTACGCGACTGTGGCGACGCCTCCAACTGCCACCTTATGTGGCGGGTACTCTATGAACGAAAATAAATCGAACTATTTTTTTATTTGGATTGTGTACACAGACATGGACAGAAAAAAAAAATAAAATAATCATAACACACTACTCGCGTGGGTACGGTGGACTCAAACCAAGTTTTCTTCTTGGTGTGATTGAATGATGTTATGATGAAGTGGTATTCTCTTAAAAACAAATAATTCTAACGTACATTTTATTTACTGTGATTAAATTAATTATTCTCTTTAATGGTATCAAAAATTTCATACTATATTCACAATACTATATTGGACTACTAATTTAATTTGAAAAAAGAAATATGTGTTTTGCATAATTCATAATATTCTTATGTTGTCATAGGAATAATTCTAAACATATATTCTTAGACATGTTAGTAATATTCTAAGACTCTAAGCTCTAAGTCAGGGCTGTCCAAACCACTGCCCGCGGGCCGCATGCGGCCCGCGGTTTAGATTACTGCGGCCCATTGAACCTTTTTAACCGACTTAAAAAAAAAGTTTGGTTCGGGTACACCGACTACAAAGAGATCTGTACCCACTGCATATAATAATACGGCCCACCAATGTATTTAGTCTTTTTTATTGGCCCTGGGTCCCATCTAGTTTGGACACCCCTGCTCTAAGTAATCGTTCCATAGAATGTAGAGATCCCGCCACATAAGGTGGCAGTTGGAGGCGTCGCCACAGTCGCGTAATTCAGTGTTACCAGTAAACACGCCAAAACTAGCACTCACTGTGCCATACGGCTCGATACATTATAGGTTTCATTTGTAACGGTCTTTGGTTGCAGAGCTATAAACTCAAATAAAACAAATTAATATATCAAAGTCAAAATATGTTTATTAAACTATTTCAAACATGATTAATAATTAACGGGACTTATCCTTCTTATTATATATTACATATATTATGTGTTCCTTCACTCTGTCCGCAATAGACCGTTTAGTGTGTCCGACGTAGGATTTCCCACAGCTGCAATCAATCTTATACACACCCTTATATCTTATATCATGAGTATAAATCGCGAATCTCTTAAAACTATTATTTCAAACATGGCACTGAGCATTGTCTTTACATATTTTTTACCGAGGTTAGATCAGCGGAGACCCTAGCTTGGAGAAGAACTAACAAGAAACTCCGGAAATCAATTTATTATAATCACCCTTAACAAACATAAAAATTACAAAGAGTGGGCAAAAAACACAACGCTGGTAATACTAAATTTACCTTTCATACAAAATAGAGTACCCGCCACATAAGGTGGCAGTTGGAGGCGTCGCCACAGTCGCGTAATCCAGTGTTGCCAGTAAACACACCAAAACTAGCACTCACTGTGCCATACGGCTCGATACATTATATTGAGGTTTCATTTGTAACGATCTTTGGTTGCAGAGCTATAAACTCAAATAAAACAAATTAATATACCAAAGTCAAAATATTTTTATTCAAAATAGGCCCTATCATAAGCTCTCTTTGAAAGTTATTTTATGATCTAAGTACAAATTAAAAAAACTATATATTGACAAAAGGAATATATATGAATGAAGTGGAAGGGCGGTTACGTAGGGGCCGGCCTAATAAGGCATATATGTAACAGTCAGATAGACGCTATATTGAAAAAAGGTGACGTTAGGAGTACCTATAACCGCCGAGAGTGTATTAGAGAATGTATGAATGTCAATGAAGCGAAAGTGGTCTGTCAGGATCGGGACAAATGGGGATCCGTGATCTCTGCCTACCCCTCTACAGGGAATCAGGCGTGATGTGTATGTATGTATGTAAAAAAACTATTTCAAACATGGCACTGAGCATTGTCTTTACATATTTTTACCGAGGTTAGTTCACCAACCATTTCGGCTGCTCAAGATGCCACGTCATGAAGACCACGACCGCTCTGATAAGAGCGTAACGATTGAGAAGAAGAAGTTCAGCGGAGACCCTTGGAGAAGAACTAACAAGAAACTCCAGAAATCAATTTATTATAATCACCCTTAACAAACATAAAAATTACAAAGAGTGGGCAAAAAACACAACGCTGGTAATACTAAATTTACCTTTCATACAAAATAACACGCAATGGCGGATACGTCAAATTTAGTTCCAAGTTTCGCTACTGCCACCGTATGTGGCGGGTACTCTAACACGCAATTGCGGAAACGTCAAATTTAGTTCCAAGTTTGGCTACTGCCAGCTTATGTGGCGGGATCTCTAACAACCAATGGCATTGATAAAGATTTAAAAAAAAAAATTGGGATTTCGAATTGCAGACCAATTTTGTTAGGCGGGTATTTGTAAATATATAACCTCTGTATTCAGTTCAGCATATAAACTACAATTTAGTTTCTAGCTAGTAAAGTGCCATTTGATCGAATTATTGACTTCACTTGTACTATGCTTTTAGATATCTTCGGTAGTGTATAAATAAAACCTCAAAACTTAAAGTATATTCGCTATGGAATTTAGAGAAGCTTTACCTGTTACATTTAAAGAAATTACTCCAAATTGCTATACTTCGGAGAAATGGAAGGAAGTCGTGCTTAATACTGGTAAAAATATTGATTTTAACATGTAATTACTATGATTTATTGAATAATTACTAACTTACTAACCTAACCTTTTCAGGTGGCACTCACAGTACTTTGCAGGACATAAAAATCCCATCTCGAGCTGGTGGTTACTGGTATAAAGATTCTAAAAATGCAAATACCAGGAATAGGTTTATATATTGGTGAGTAATTAATTTGACATGTATTTTAAATTATATTACAACCTAGATTAAATACATTCATGAGTTTGTAGTGAGTTCTTTGTAATCTATAACCTAAACAAACTCACTCTTAGCAAGTTTTTTAATCAGTACTTTAAAATTAAAAAAGACAAAAAGTCTTGCTAATATACTTTATTCTGATATCTTATCCTATCTTAATAGATAATAGTTTTTCTTATAATGTTCAGCACATCTCTATAATAAAAAAAAGCTATGGTTTTAGACTTTAAGGTATTTTAAAACTAATTCACGTATAATTTCATTATCAGGCAAACAACAGCAGATGCAATAGAATTAACCGAAGTATCTTTGGACATCAACCTTTCTGGTGCCAATCTAAGATGCAAGGTTGCCCCGGGCACTCCGCCCTTGAACGGCTTGTCAGTCTGGGAGAGGCCAGCTGCGAGAGAAGTAGTAGTGTTAGCTGCTACTGTATCTTCTGTCCACAGATTCACTTTTCCTCACCCTGATGTACTTGATAAGAAGGTAAGTTTTATTAACATACATTATATCGTCCCATACTAACAACACCGCTCAAGTTGAAAATTGGCAGTGTTTACATTTGAATGCCATCGGATGAAGCTGCCCATTGCGCTTCGAACCATTGGTCTCATGAAATTGATTTCAGCCATTCAGAAGTTGTAATTCAGAAAATAGTGACAGAACTCAAGTCGGTTGGCGTCGCAACACCGCACAGTTTTTTTCGTCTTCTGTAAAGTTGGTAAAAATGGCTTAAGCGGTGTTGTAAGCTAAGAGACAATATGTCAAGAAGCGGCTGAGAATCGTCGCCATGGACAAGCTCTGGGCCGAGCCCATTGACAAATATGCTCTGTGTAAAACAATGTTTCATTAATAAGCTGTCCATTTGTGTATCTTTTCATAAATGTTCTTCTATTCTATTCATGCCTGTAAAGGAATCGCAGATCACCATTTTGGTAATACTGATGAAACTATTTTGTTTTATGGGCTGAATGGCTAAATGTTGTCTAAAATAGGATGTTCTGAACTGGAATGTGTTCTATAAAGTAAAGATTACTGGTCAACTAAACATCTAAAGATAGCTTTACTGTTTGTAGATGTCAGAGCCATATATAACAATACAGTTTAAATAATTCCAGATAATATTGCTATTATATTTTCAAATGTGTTGCAGGGAACTTTCGGAACCATCAGTGGATCGTCCCCGTCAATATTCCAGAATACGTCTTCAATCAACAATCCTAATAACTATTATATTTTGAATCAGTATTCTAATCCAAGTAAGTGAAATTATGTTACAATTTTGGATTAAATTACCTAATTTATTTATATAATTCCACATTCACATCCATATACCATAAGTAAACTGTTTTTTTATCAAGAACCTCTCATCACATTGAGTTTGGTATGGCCACAATAGTTAGTGTAATGTGGCTAGCCTTTTACCCAATAAACTTTCAACCTTAAAAACTCCTAATCTATTGGTTAAATCCTGCAATATGCTAGGAAAATATCAGTAACTGACATACCGTTTAAATTCATGAAAGTGTTAGATTTGACTTATAAGTAATTCTACTCAATTACACTCAATAAATTTAATAAACCATGTCTAATCTCCCCGTTAATTACAGACATAGGAGTAGCACACACATGCACTTCTCTACTAAGAGATTCAGGAGAAGCGGTGTTTGCCCTGGCCTTTGGGTTTGGTGGCGATGGGTCCCTGTTGCTAGTGAAGTTACCAGTGGCAGGATCAGCTGTCACCTATCAGTTGAAGCGAGAGTCTACTGTACCGCGGTTCTTGTCAGGAATCACGGGAGCTTTGAGGTATGTTGATTTTTATATAGATCGTGTTTCTAGCCTATTGTATTATAATAAGTTAGGTCTAAACTATTTTTTTAGTGTCTTACACGGACAGTATTATTCTGATTGTATATTGCCCTAGTAAAAGTAGTGCAATGGTACAAGTTTTAATCTCAAAGCAATAGCAGTTCAGTCATGGAGTGTAGTTGTTAGAGGATTAGCTAAAGTGTAAAATTTCACCAATGATGCCAGCAAAGCGTTCGTATTCTCCTTTACAATGGCTAAATTTCACTCTTGCTATTGAACTATGATTTAGAAAAACATCAAAACAGATTAGTGGAATTGGGCACCCAATAGTTATTACCTATGTGTGGCAGGTGTTATGGCGAATCGCCATAACTATAAAAACACTCATTACCTGTTTCGAGGAATATGTAGGCTCCCTCACTATGTTATCATCACGATAGCAAAGGTTATATTTCAATATATGTATGTATAACAAGATTTGCACTACAGGGGCAAAACCGGCGACGGCGTAGAGTCATACGGTGTAGAGTTGACGAGTTACTGGGCAGTCGCTATATGTGGGGACGCGTGTCTCAGAGCGTGGCAGTTGGACGAAGGCGGGGCTCCCGCTGCAGTCTCCCCGCCGCTCTCCCAGACTCCTATGAAGCCGAAGCCACCTCGTGAGTATATCAGACACATACGACCTCACCTCATTTGACGTATAGATTCCCTTACAGAGACATAGGCAGAGATCACAGATCCATTTATCACGATCACATCCATACATCTCCTCATACACACTCGGCGATTGTAGGTACTTTTCAAGTCATAGTTGTACAATATTGCGTATTTTAATTTAAGACTTCTTATCAGGGCGACAAATCCGATCAAATACCTATACGAGACATGCATCATTTACATGTTTCATTTCGTAAACATTTACGAAATGCGTTGAATACTACGGTGAGGGATAACATCGTGACGAAACCTATATGTCCCCCGAACAGGTTAGTGCTTGTAAATGGCGACATGGCTTCACACCTGTCACATTGAGTACTAATTGGTCAACACGTGGGTTCGAGGTGACAATAGAATTTCTACCTTCGCAATGCTGGAGATGGACACCTGAACCTCTGACTACCTCGCAAGGGTTAATGGTCGTGAACGCGTGTTTTTGTACATACATACATACACATCACGCCTGATTCCCTGTAGAGGGGTAGGCAGAGATCACGGATCCCCATTAGTCTCGATCCTGACAGACCACTTTCGCTTCATTGATATTCATACATCCTCTCATACACTCTCGGCGGTTATTGGCGCTCCTTAAATGGAGCAGGGGCGCAGATAATCTCCGGGGGGAAACTCGGCGACGAGGTTCGCCACCCGTCACGAACCCCCTGGAGAGACGGAGCGTGGGTCACGGAGACCCGATTTGCATCAAGGATTGTTTTTGTCTTTATTTGTAAGTTGTACATGTGTGTATCATTAAATAAATATATTTCTATCTTAAATTTTCAGCCCACGGCCACATGCTAAAGAAAACCCTGTCGCCGGATGGCAGTTTGATTCTGGTCATCTATTTGTCCTTTCCCAACGAGGGAGAGTTCGTGGTGATGAAGATGCAGGACAATGCGGCCGCAGCTACCAAGTTCTCCACCATTTGCAGGATATTTGGACCACAGGTAAGATTAAAAATAATTAAAGTCTTCAATAAATTTTAATGGTAACTTTAGGTCAAGTCTTATTTATATCTATGTCTTATATTTTAAGTAAATGACATGATGATAATGTTTGTTACCTAAATAAAATAAAATAAACTATTCTTGGGGTGGGGTGTTAATATCTGTATTTATTTAAATGTATGTAAGTGTGTAACGCCTCTGATATCCTATTGGATAGGCTGAAAATATCGATTGTCGCTCTAAACGGTGCTATCTCTCTCACCTCACTCATATATCTTAACTTTCTCATGCAAGCTTCTATGAACTTTATATCTATACAAAAACGTTTTTAAAGAATAATGAAGAAAAATTTGTTTGTGGCTTTCCTCATCCCATCCTTCGTGGCTCTATGTAGAAAATCGTTGCCCTCTTATCATCCATCTGTTCCTTGTGTCTAAACTATCCGTTTAAATGTTATATATATTTATTTATTAATCTGTTCCATGTGACCAAAGTAACTGCTTGTTTTTTATATATATTTATTTTTTCTAGTTGGACTTAATGGATTACACGCTAGGGTATGGCGATGGAGCCAACGTGATCTGGGCATTATGGAGTCAGCCTGACGGAGAAACTGTCATCACGAGTAAGTTTTTTTCTTCCATTCCATTGTCACATTGTTATGTACTTGAATATAATATTCAGCAAGAGCATGGATGACGATTAGAGGTTTCCCAATGACGTCACTATTTCTTATTACTCTCAAGAAAAGGATTAAACTAAGTATAGATATAGACAACACTACTTCATTACTTTAAATTATTTAACCTTACCTACCTACCTTATTAAATAAACTATACTATTTGGCTGTACCCCATACAATTAAATTGGAATACTAATTTCTATAGTTTTAAGAGATTCGCGATTTATACTCATGATTAATAACTAAAGGGACTTATCGCGTAAGTTATTAATCATACTATAGTCTATTCGCGTTAAGTAAATAGTGACGTCATGATATATAGACGGTAAACTGACCAATGAGACGTTAGTAAATGAGAAAACAATTCACATCGACCAATTGCAGACGACAGTTGTCACGTCTCATTGGTCAAATCGTCGGGACATGATGACATCACTATTTTCTTAGAGTACCCGCCACATAAGGTGGCAGTAGCCAAACTTGGAACTAAATTTGACGTTTCCGCCATTGCGTGTTATTTTGTATGAAAGGTAAATTTAGTATTACCAGCGTTGTGTTTTTTGCCCACTCTTTGTAATTTTTATGTTTGTTAAGGGTGATTATAATAAATTGATTTCTGGAGTTTCTTGTTAGTTCTTCTCCAAGGGTCTCCGCTGAACTTCTTCTTCTCAATCGTTACGCTCTTATCAGAGCGGTCGTGGTCTTCATGACGTGGCATCTTGAGCAGCCGAAATGGTTGGTGAACTAACCTCGGTAAAAATATGTAAAGACAATGCTCAGTGCCATGTTTGAAATAGTTTTTTTACATACATACATACACATCACGCCTGATTCCCTGTAGAGGGGTAGGCAGAGATCACGGATCCCCATTTGTCCCGATCCTGACAGACCAATTTCGCTTCATTGACATTCATACATTCTCTAATACACTCTCATATTACTTCACTCATATTATATTCCTTTTGTCACTATATAGTTTTTTTAATTTGTACTTAGATCATAAAATAACTTTCAAAGAGAGCTTATGATAGGGCCTATTTTGAATAAAAATATTTTGACTTTTGACTTTGGTATATTAATTTGTTTTATTTGAGTTTATAGCTCTGCAACCAAAGATCGTTACAAATGAAACCTCAATATAATGTATCGAGCCGTATGGCACAGTGAGTGCTAGTTTTGGCGTGTTTACTGGCAACACTGGATTACGCGACTGTGGCGACGCCTCCAACTGCCACCTTATGTGGCGGGTACTCTAATGCGAATGTACTATAATATCTTTCTTTCTTTCGCCACCAGGTAGCGCTCTAACAGCGGAGGCGTCGTGGCGCGGCGTGGCGAGCCGTGAGCCGCCGCCGCAGTTGCCGCAGCTGTCTTCGCACGAACAGTACCGGGATAGGCTGCTTGCTGTGGGGCTATTCCCTCCCGCAGTGGTCAGGAAGGCTTTACTGGTAAGAAATATGTTATGTGGTTCACTGTGAGGATGAGGAAGATATTATAACTTAGATGACATAACATACATATGCTTCACGACTTACACACTCCTATTTTTATTGTAGCGGGGTAGTCATAGGATTGAGTGTCTATATCCGAAATTAATATAATAAAGTATATTAGATATGGGTCAGTCGAAGCTGGCGTTACACTAGATAGGAAGCCCCAACTTGATAGATAATGAACCGTATCGCCGTACATAGGCACTGGCTATTACATATCCCGACGGATAGACAGGTTTCCTCACGATTTTTCCCTCACCTTTAGCCGTTGTAAATTATGTACGTGAATGAAAAACCTTTAGTTGAATTGTCTCGCAAGATTAAATTCGTCTTGCTTATAAAATGTATTCCGTGCTAGTCAGGGACGTAAAAAGAATGCTAACTAGCTGCCGTTATATCGGCATGTCATTGGAGGTGACTAAGGGACTAGGGGTAAATGTAATCAATCGGACTTTGGGCTAGAAACCTATCACCAATGTTCTATATAACGTCGCAACCCCATCGAATGAATGTCATGCTAAAAAGTGACCTAGCAGATATTATATCTCCAAACTTCTGTCTCCAACAGTCATTATGTGACGTCTATGTATATAATATAATAAGATTGTCTTTCTCATTAGATCTACCGCCGCACATGGGGTGGTGTTGAATCCCAACCGGATGCGGATTTAAGTGAGTCCTGCATGGCGGCAGTCAAGTCTAGGCTACAACAGCTAGCTGCTAAAACAAACACCCCGGATGACAACCACCTTATGTACAAGTTAGTATATGATACATAACACAATCATTGTTTAGTTCAACTGTAGTTATAATAACATCATAATAATTATTATATTGTATTATTAGGCTTTAATGTGTGAGCATCTAGTATATTTATCTATTATCCCTAGCTTTGTGAGAAGTTAGTGATTTATCTCTAAAATTGCGCAACTGATTTATTACCAAATCAAAAACTTTCACGAGAAAGTAAATCACGTAAATGTTTGAGTTCCGTATCACTTTGTAGAGGCATTTATTGTTGTTTATTCAGAACAATAGGTGACCACGACTGTTTGTTTATATACTTACATTGCTTTAATGTGCAAAGCAGTTTAAAATTCATTAAAAAATCAATTATGAATCATTTGTGCATACACCTTTATCATGCTCCCTTCTGTAGTAATATAGGACTACGTATGATATGATATTGATATGTTTTAATGTAATATATGACTATACATGATTAAATTGATATGTGTTAATCTATAGATGCTGGTCAGACCTCTACAGCTGGTGTTTACAATACATGGAAGGTCTACAGAAACCTCTGGGTCTTATAGTCTCGAAACACGTAAGTAAATAATAAGTACTAAGAACGTATTAAATACAGAAACTTATCAAGACTCAGTTGTTGGTACATGACACGTAGTAATCAAAAGTATTATGTGGCATATAAAGATGTCTTATCTTCATTAACTATCGTAAACTTGAATTATTCAGATCCTGTATCATTGGAAACACACTATAATGTACAGCGATATAGCAGGAAGTGAGCCCATAATCATTCGTGAACCTATCTTTTATCCAAAGTTAGTGTTCTCACAATGTTCTTGACTGCCTGTAATACACGAATATTGTACCAATATTTCGAAATTGGTTTTTATGGGCTGTCATAGGATGCAACTAGGGTGATAGAAAGTGCGACCGTCAGCAATTATTGAATCCTTACAACGTCCCCAAAATAGTGCTTCAATTTCACTCTAGCTAGCTAGCTTGGATGCATAATAATGCTAACTAGTTGCGTTTCTTCCCGGCGTGTCTTAGTAGGCGACTGTAGGTGACTAAGGTACTATAGTCTATTCGCGTTAAGTAAATAGTGACGTCATGATAATCAGAGGTCAAACTGACCAATGAGACGTGAGTAAATGAGAAAAGAAGTCACATTGACCAATAACAGACAACCCCTATAAAATCTCATTGGTTAAATCATGGAGACCTTGATGACGTCACTATTTTCTTAAAGCGAATATACTATAGGGTTCAATGGAATCTGTTGTGCGAGGGGCTAGCAACCTGTCACCAATGTTCCATATAAAACACAACTCTAATATTCATGCTAAAAGTGACCTTGGAGATATTATCGTCTCCAAGGTTCACTCCGAAAGAAATTAGAGGACATGGACGTGAATCTATGTATGTGTAATTTCATCTACTTTCATCACAGTGTAAGTATGGGTACGTATGTATTCATTTGAATGTATGACTTGTAATTGCAGCGTAAAGAAGCGGACAGTGGATGGTGGTGTGCCGTGGTTCGTCGCACTGGAGTCTCACTAGTACGGGAGTTAGAACCACTAGAGAGAATGCTGCTTTCGCCGGATACTAGCACCTTTGAATCTTACTTTGGTATGTGATTTTAATGTTTGTTTCATAATTAAAGTTATACAAATATGGTTTCAATTATGATTTATTTGACTCGCTTGACACTGAAAATAAACAATTATACTCAATGTATACGAGTATACTGGTTGCTAAGCACGACTCTCTAAAACGTGTTAGATATTATAATGACATTGAGAAAAAAAAATAGTTTTTTTTTGTTTTTTATAGGAGAAAAGTTTAGTTAAGAATTGAGTGTAGGTCCTTATAAATCCCTATGTCCCCTAGGTCACGGTCTAGGCGAGCTGAGTGGCGACGCCTGGCGGATAGTGGCAGCAGGTGCCAGGTGGGAACAGCTGATAGGGTTGGAGGCAGCTGCGGAGCTCGAGCGCAATGTGTTCGCCTGTTCCGCCCCCCAGCATAGGCTGTTGCCTCGCCTGTTTCATTTGCTAGATACGCCGCAGGATAACCAGCCGGTAAGCGAGTTGTAGTATGAATAAACATGTTTAATCAAATGTGCTATTGTTTTACATACCTAGTATAAAGTATGCGTTTTATGTCGATTACTATTAGAGAGGAATTTGAATATTATGTACTATAATTTTAACAAGTGCGAATTGAGAATACGGTGAGGGAAAAAATCGTGAGGAAACCTACCAGTACGAACAGGTAATAGTTAGTGCTTGTAAATGGCGACATGGCTGACCACCTGTCACATTGAGTACTGACTATCTGGTCAACACGTGGGTTCAAGGTGTCCATAGAATTACTACCTTTGCAATTGCGGAGATGGAAATCTAAACTTCTGACTACCTCGCAAGGGTTAATGGTCGTGAATGCGTTTGTCATTTGTCGTGCGACTTGACAGCATGTATGAGAATATGAAGGTGTGAGTGAAGCGAGGGAGATGATCGATAGTCTCTGCCTATCCCCTTGGGGACATGAAGCGTGAATATATATATACACATATTTAAGCCTCATGTCGCCTTGTGTTGCGATGTATTGCCTTAAGCTTAAGCCTTGCATTTAGGTTACAAATAATAATTGTATTATTTTATTTCCCTGCTTTGTTTCAGACCTTAACTCCGTCGCAAATATACGAGCTGAAGATAATCTTGGAGCCTATAAGAGACCTGCAGAACGCGGTGCTAGAACTTAATGATGCGCTGCGGTTGGACGTGCCTGAGTTAAATGCTGATAAAGGTATACATTAGACTTCGACAGATATAGGTTTCCTATTGAAGGGTCTTTAATTAACCCGAATTAAATTTAAGAAAATTAGTACTGGCATTATAACCAGAATTTTCTCACGAATCCATACTTCGTATACGTAATCTAATATTTGACTTATAATACTTATAATATATTCATAACTATTTTATAAGCCATATTTCAATTTTATAACTTATATACAACCTTATTTTGAGATTTTATTCATTTTACAAGAAAAGGTAATATGTTATATGTAAATAACTAGCGACCCGCTCCGGTTTCGCACCGGAATAAAATATATAGCCTACTCCACTATTTAATGGATATTATTATACATATAAACCTTCCTATTGAATCACTCTATCTATTAAAAAAACCGCATCAAAATCCGTTGCGTAGTTTCAAAGATTTAAGCATACAACGGGACAGGGACAGAGAAAGCGACTTTGTTTTATACTATGTAGTGATAAAATAAAATAAAACACGTGACAAGTCCCGTTTTCTTGTGAAATTATACACAGTTTCATGTAATAGGATAATTGTTCCGTAGATTTTGAGACCGAGAGCAGTGACTATGATAACTTGTTCAAGAGTGAACTGGGCATTGCTGTTGTCACTGAAACTATCCGGCAAATGGCTGAAATGAGGTAAGTTTCTTTAGGATTTTAATTATTTAAATATGTATGATATCTAGAAATAAACAATCTGAATGAAGCAATATATTATAATCCTATCGGAAATAGAGACGCGAATTGTATGTAATATCAAGTAATATCGATAGCCTCTACCAAATCCGTTAGGGACTTAGAGGCGTGAATATATGTATAATTGGCTCTTGACTACATATATTGTTAATATTTGAATATTATTTTAAATTATATATGCAATATAATCGAAGAACCTTCCAAAGTGGCAATCGATATTCTCTGCCTATCCTGTTAAAGAATTAAACGCATAAATATAATGTATGTATTTAAATAAAAATACTTTTTCATAGATGCCGTGTAGTCCGCGGTGCGATGGCGGCTCTCGTGATATGGAGGGGTGCAGGTTCAGTGCCCGGGGCAGGTCATTGCGCGGTACATTGGCAAGCGTACCGGGCTTTATTAGCGCTGAGGGCCGCTGCTATACAACCTATGTGAGTATTTCATTATTAGATTACATTCGGCGATGGCGAATCCCGTAGTAGGCTGAAGTTACGAGTAGATCTTAACCTGAAATTTTAAGTTAACCTAACCAAGCTTCTAAGGAACAAGAGAGGAAGATTACTATGAGTAGTTAAGGATTGTATCATAGTGTTTCAATGGCAAAAAGGTGTTAAGATACAACACTCGTAGTGATTATTTTTGTCAATTTTTGTTATAAGCAAATAGTAAGAACATATTATACACCAAAAAATACCTTATATAGTAATAAATTGTTTTAAATGAAGTTCATCCGGTCAAATATATTATTTACGTCATCATGACGCAAATGTTGAATCAATTGTTTTTTTTTTATTTAGCAACAAATCAACCGAAGAACTATTCCGCCTGAAACTCTCCGCAGTAGATTCGGAGCCGTGCGCCGTGTCGCCGGGAGATGGCGTTGTACAGGCCTACGTCGCGGGGGAGGGCGGCCGCAGGGCACGGAGTCACCTCGCCCTGGCTGAGGCGCCTCAGGCCGCGCACCAAGCACTGCCGCTCATGGCCTATCACTTGGCTCATCAGCTGTATCCTTTGCATATCTATACTAATATTATAAAGCTGAAGAGTTTGTTTGTTTGTTCGTTTGAACGCGCTAATCTCAGGAACTACTGGTTCGTATTCAAAAATTCTTTTAGTGTTAGATAGACCATTTATTGAGGAAGCCTCTAGACTTTGTAACATCACCCTACTACTAATTGGAGCGAAGAATATAATATAAAAATCAAATTATAATTAAAGTGCCATCTATGTTTCATGTATTGAAAACTTCTGAAAAAATTAAAATGTGGCAAATTATTTGATATTGCTTGAAACCTAACCCAACAGGTAATAGTTACTGCTTGTGTGGCGACCTCTAGAGCGCCACACACACAGAGAAACCTAAGTAAAACCTAGGTTGCAATTAGTTAAACATAATTACCACAGATGACGCCGCCAAGAATAATATATAATAAGTGCACACAAATCAATTCCTAGAACGCGCAAGTGAAATATTTATCGGAAACAAGATATATACAAATTTCCAACTCAGGCCATTAGCCTGGACGAACACCTGCCCAGGTAGGAAGCTTCCTCTTTTCATGTAGGACACAGTGGATCCTACACTTGTAATAAAAAAAAACTTATTACCTTTATGTGTAACGTGTAAAAATTAAAATAACTTTATTTGTGGTCGAGAATAGGGAGGTTAGGTTAGGCAAAAGGGTGTTTGTACATATACATGTTGTTGTTGTGCACATACATTGTCAAGTGTGATTGTCAGAGGGATAGGTAGAGAAATGGATCCCTATTTTGCGATGGTTACATATCAACTAGCTTCATTTGTGCTTTTATTCGTCGGATGTGACCTTTATTATGGAGCGATAACATTTAATCTATCCAATATAATTTAATCTATCCAATATTATGACGATTTAGTTTTTAGTTTAAGTATAGTTAGCGTTATATTTACATTCCCGACATTGAACCTAAAATCATTGACGAAAATTGTAAGCTAAAAAATACTTTGAAATATTTGTTTGTGTCTTTTGAAACGGGACATTCATACGTCGTCCAAAGCACTTCTTTTTATTTTTAATTACCTTTATCTTCATCACAACATTTGATAATAACAATAAACTTTTATCATCGCAACTAAGACCTAATACAAGCTTTCCTTACCATATACTACCTAACCAAGCTTGAAACTAACTTCATTACTTTAAGTGTCCTATGCAACTGGGTCGAAACGTCGGGCAAAATAAAGGTAATCACATATCTTTATAAATTTATCGTGATTTGACCCGGTCTCACATAATAAATAAAATTTAAGTGTCCCATTAGACAGTATGTTCCCTAACCAGAGAGCCAGTTGGGCGGTGAGCGGGCGCTTTGAGTTCGGGTGGTGGTTCGCGTGCGCCAACCAGCCTCGCCTCGTGCACAGCTACGTCGCCATGCTCGAGCCTTGGTGCGAATGGAATGCCTGCTCGCGTAAGATATCGCTCCTATACCTATTGATTTTTTATGTGTAAATTAATTATTGAAAAAGTTTTTTTTTTTGTCATTACTACATAGATACACATCTCGTTATTGGCAAAAAAACAGTATTTTTTACATACATACATACACATCACGTGATTACCTGTAGAGGGCTAGGGAGCGATCACGGATCCCCATTTGTCCCGATCCTGGCAGACCACTTTCGTTTCATTGACACTCTCATAAACACTCGGAGGTTTTAGGTGCTCCTAATGTCAACCTTTTTATATATAGCGTCTATCTGACTGTTATATGTCTTATTGGGCCGCCCCCTTCGTAACTTAAAATATATTTTCTATATTAACAAAATTTATGTTACTTTTATGTATTATTTAATATCATGTTTTAAAGTGACTAGGTATCTGCTATTATAAAGTAAGACCCTCTACAAGTGAGACTCGTTACCTTATAGAGGGGTGAGCAAAATTCACAGCTTTATATATTTTCCGATCTTAGATAAATTTAGCCTATTAACAATGTTGAAGCGGCTGTGGCCCAGTGGGTAACACCTCGGACTTCGTATGAGAAAGGTCCTAGGTTCGAATCCCGACTCTGGCATGTACCAATGAATGAAATTTAAATATTAGTGTTTCATTTACGTACATAATTTACAGTCGCTAACGGTGAGGGAAAACATCGTGAGGAAACCTACCTATCCCGCAGGATAGGTAATAGTCAATGCTTATATACGGCGATACGGTTCACTACCTATCACGTTGGGTGCTGTCTATCTAGTGATACGCGGGCTTCGAATGACCCATACCTAACATGCCTTCGAAATTACGGAGATGGGCATTCAAGCCTCTGACTAGCCCGTCATAATAAAAAAGGGAGTGTGTATACACAAGTCGTGAAGCGTATGTTATGTATGTTTATTAATTACGGTAGACAGAGGTTTGAGTGTTCATCTCTAGGATGGTGGTG
Source organism: Leucoptera coffeella (assembly GCA_030578115.1). Taxonomy (NCBI): domain Eukaryota; kingdom Metazoa; phylum Arthropoda; class Insecta; order Lepidoptera; family Lyonetiidae; genus Leucoptera; species Leucoptera coffeella. The sequence continues at coordinate 115,410 of JAMBLF010001040.1, forward strand.
GATTATATGGCAAGTTGTGACTGATGATTTAATAAGATATACGACACTATGAGAGTGATAGTAAAGCGAGTTGCCGTTACAAGTCGGTTTTATATTGCACATTGACATCTACCTAAATAATTGCGGGTTTTTAGTATATCATGAGGTGAATCGGTCTATCAGCTTATATACTTAAAAGAAGAGGGATGTAATCAGAAATGTTTCAAATAATTAATATTTTCTGATCTCATCAAATGAATATCACCTATTAACGAAAACCACAAAGATTTATACAAGGTTTTCTTTTCCATTCAGATGCAACTATAAGGAAGTAATGTAATCCTATTTTAAAGTGGCTGTAGCCCAGTGGGTAAGACCTCGGACTTCGTATGAGAAAGGTCCTAGGTTCGAATCCTGACTCTGGCATGTACCAATGAATGAAATTTAAATATGTGAAATTTAAACTACCCCGCCATGATAAAGGGAGTGTGTATACACAAGTCGTGAAGCGTATGTTTATGTATGTTTTTTTTAATCCTATTTTATACTCAAACGCAATTAATTCCCAGGTCAATTCATCCTGGGCCTAGCGCTGTTGGACCTGGAGGACTCGGAGGGCGCGTACACGGCGTTCTGCAAGGCGGCCAAGGGCGTCAGCACCGAGCCCTTCCTCAGGCAGATCGTCACGCTGGTGGGATCGCCACTCACGCAGCACCAAGCTCTTGTTTTGTACTATATGAAAGTGAGTGACTTACTTACTTGACTTATTGTCCTATGTCCCCTGGGTGGGGCAGAGGGCGTCCACAACAGTCTTCCATCTCGATCGGTTTATCGCTTGCCTAAAATATGAAAGTGAGTAATATTATATTAGTTGATAGGGTTCGAGGTGACTATAGAATTAGTACATGTGCAATCTGAACCTTTGAATACACGAACCAAATATAAAGAGGACCCGGCGTAAGGAGTGGTCCCCTTTACGCGGTGCGGAGTCCAAATGGCGTGTTTTTATTGGTGCGGAGTTTCAAAATGTGTAGTAAAAAGAAGATACCTAATTTGATTGGCCGATGCCGTGTTTTGATTGGTTGTAATATCTCCCCTCCATCACACGTACCTCGTTTCACCTCGCGTAATGCCATGCTAGTTTCCATACAAATATTGCGTAAGGCCCATTCCTTTTATTAATTACTCCATGTTTGAATACCCCGCTCGTGTATTTTCTATACGAGGAGGTGGCGATAGAATTACTACATACGCAATTTCGGAAATACCCGAATCTATAACTACCTCGCTAGTGTTTTTATTTATCTGTAAAAGAGTATTAACTGAAATTAGATGTCTGCTTGAATGTACATTTGGAGTACGTCTTTTAGGACGTATATTGGCATCGATGGAGCGAAAGTGGTTTGTCAGGAACAAAAAAATTGTCGTTCCGCGTTTTGTGCCTACCCATACATAAGGAAACAAAGATGATATGAATTTCAATTTTTGTGGTAGTTTTAAGCCACTTTTCGCGTCCAATTAGTACGAGTTAGTTAGTCAAAGATAAATAGAATAATGAGTAAGTAATTTCTATAAACTATTCCTTGCAGGTGATAAAGTTCTTCGAGATCCACGACGCAGGCGCCTGTGTGGTTCGGTTGGCTGAGACGGCGATCAGCATCGCTGACAAGGATGATCCTAATTTGGTTGGTTCAATGACACATTCACTTTATATGAATAGATAATTCCTAAACGGGCACATGTTTCTATTGAATACAATGTGACATATGCCCTTTTAGAAATTATCCATTCATTTAGGAAAAATATATTTCAAGTTTTCTTAATTACGTATTGATTTTATGCTGAAAAATGTTAACTGTGACATTATGTCATACTTAAACAAAGATTTTGAAGTATTTTTTTGGATATAGAGAACAATCAAAGATGTAGTTACTGTCTCTGTAGCTGTTATAAGGAAATTAAGTTAACTTACGATCGATACAAAGTTAATGTTACGATCAATAGAGATCATTGTATAACCTTTTTTCTATATTATAATATTAGTTTATACCTATATTTTTCCCCAGGCAATGTTCCAATGGGTAGTGTTCAAGTGGCATTTGGCGGGAGGTCGGATCCAGCGTGCTCTGAGCGCCGCCGCAGCGAGTCCCGCGCCGCACGCTCGCGCCGCAGCGGCCGCTACTCTTCTGACTACCCTGGGTAAGAAAACACACATATCGACCTATTCCTATAGGAGGGTAGGCAGTGATGATTATTATATTTATTATTGACGAATAATAAATAGAATATATACGGGACGCCGTGCATTTTTTGACTACTCTGGGTAATTAAGTGAACATATTTGCCTATTCCTATAAAAGTGTAGGCAGTGATCATGGATAAGCAAACCATATATTATATTTGTTATATGTACCGTGCCCGTCAGGACCGTTAAAGGAAAGTAGCTGCCGTTCATCCCGGCATGTTGTAGGAACCAAAGAGAATAGATGTAAACGGAGTTAGAGACTAGTTAGCATTCTGTTTACGTCACAGACTAGCACATACTGGAATAAGCTTAATAATATATTATTAATTACGGCAAGGTGGGAAGACGACCTGCGCAGGTTGGCTGGCATCGAATGGATGAAGGGAGAAGTGGCGTCATTTGGGGGAGGCATATGTCCAACAGTGGATTGATACAGGCTGATGATGATATTATTAATTTATTCACCAGCTTCCCGCAACCAGTTAGGCGAGCTAGTGACCTGCAGCGCCCTAGCACCGGAAGCGGAGAGGGCGGCGGCGGCGAGGGCCAAGCTGCACGACGCGCACACGCACAACCCCTACTACGACTTCCTGTACGCGCTGCACATCCATCGCCAGCATTATCGGAAAGGTACACTTTAAAGCTATTATTATTAATTATACAGTTGTAAGCTATTATTATTAATCATACAGTTGTAAGTATCGAAATTTCGGAGATGGGCACTCAAGCCTCTGACTACCCCGCCATAATAAAAAAAAGGGAGTTTGTATACACGAGTCGTGAAGCGTATGTTGCATGTATATAGTTGTAGCTCATTATATTAAGGTAGTTAGTTATGCTGAATGTAACTGAGATATTATGTGTAAGATTTTCTACATACATACACATCATGCTTGTTTCCCTATAGAAGGGTAGGCAAAGATCACGGACCTCCATCTGTTTGTTCCTGACAAAACACTTTCGCTTCATTCACACTAACGCGGAGGGCACCCGCAACGGTTATAGGTACTACTGACACCCTTTTTCAATATGGCGTCTACTCGTCTTACCCACATTATTCTTTTTGTCGATTTACCATCATTCATGTCCTAGCCATCGACGCCCGGGGTTACGACTGTTTATGTTCTACACGGTTATTGGCGTACATTTTAGTATTTATGATGTACATTTATGGATGGTAGAGTCTGACGGGGTGGGCTGCGTAGAACTTTTAACTCATTCGGAGCCAACGACACGCCTCGCGTGTCCATGAAAATTCTACTCGCCACGCCGCGGACACGCCTCGCGTGTCCATAAGTTTTCGATTATATCTCGAAAAGTACATGAAAAAATTTAATAAGAATTTGCGTACATGGTATTTACCACACGAATAACCATATATTCACGTGGTTTCTACTTTGAAAGAAGTTATGTTTATACTAAAAACGAATACCTTGTGGGATGCCAAGAACACGCGTCGCGTGTACTTTAAGTATGCGACCAGAGGTTCTAAAAGTTTGTTTAACTTTCCATCAAACTCACTACGTTAGCTTGTTTATTATAATATTAGTACTTACACAATAATATGTTTCTGAGTGATTTTAGTCGATAGATGAGTAAATAATTTATATACTATACAAACAAAAAATATATTATAAGTTTAATAATATATAAGAAAGTTTGAGAATCGCATCATATTTAATTTACCTATTTACCTAAATATCCATATTCCGCCATAATTCCTGGTTTAAAATCACTATACTGTTGCCACAACCTTATCTCTTTCGTTGCACAAACAGAACTAAGGAAATAAACTACCACAATGTATTATTAACGTATTTGAAACATTAAACTTGCCGCAGAGCCAATTGACACGCGTGGCGTGTCCATTTTTCTTAGTCGCAGAGCCGCGGACATGCCTCGCGTGTTCATGACCGTTTGTATGGCGGCTCCGCTAGTAAGACGCTGAAAAATGGCGCGGCGTCGAATGAGTTAACAATCAAATTGGAGACATTCTTCTCAACTCGATTTTACGCAGCGTGAAGAACTGAAGAGCATTTATAAGAAGGTTAAAGGGCGTGACAGAAACGAGAGATTTGTCAGGATCATTCCAAGTGGCGATCGTTAGTCTGTCTATTAAGGACGTAGAGGCGTGAATATATGTATGTTCGGTGTCTACTATAAATATGTACTAATGTTCGGTATACAATATAAATACTAGGTTTTGTCTATTGCTTGTCACCACTGTAATACAAATACCTCCATCAGCCGCAGCCATAATGTACGAGCGAGCGACGCGTTGTGGTGCAGAGGGCGGCGACAATGTCTCCCGAAGACGCTATTTGGCGGCCGCAGTCACGTGTCTCAACTTGGCCAAGCCTGAGCACGCATTCCTTGTGAAACCAGCCAGCGGGCCTAGCGAGAAGATTACGGTATGTATATATTATAGTATATTCGCTTTAAGAAAATGGTGACGTCATCAAGGTCTCCATGATTTAACCAATGAGATTTTATAGGGGTTGTCTGTTATTGGTCAATGTGACTTCCTTTCTCATTTACTCACGTCTCATTGGCCAGTTTAACCTCTGAATAGCATGACGTCACTATTAACTTAACGCGAATAGACTATAGTTATTTTTAAACACTTGCGATTTATACTCATATTTACTATGTGAGACCGGGTCGTATCCAATTGTGAGGTTAGACAGACTTTAGCTGAAACGCGACCACTGAAATAAAGGTATTTATATCTTTATTAATTAAATAAGACCCGGTCTCACATAGTAAATAAAATGTATATATTAGTAGGGAATGTGTTGTAGGAGATCTATGGATGTCAATTCAGTTACGATAGGGTCGGGAAAATTGTAGCTGTGATTTCAGTCTACGTCTGTACGGACACAGGCGTGAGTGTGTGTATCCGTATGGTATGGTAACATGGTATGGTAACATGGAACAAATAAATATATATATTATAATCTATAAATTATAATTTCTACGGTGATGCATAAGATAGAAGATGGTGAAGAAGAACAGTACTTTGGTGAAAAAGTATGTTGTGATTATAGACCACTTTTCCCGCAATTGCGGTAATGGTATTTCCATTACATGCTACTGACTATGTACCGTTAGGGAATACATGTGACACGTCTAAACCGCCATCCATGAGATGCCATCTCATCACTCATTTTTATTCATCATTTTTATTAAAAAGAAAATTTTATTTTAATAGTCAAACACAGAATACGGATGGATGATGGCAAATTGGCGTGGCAAAAGGGTGGAATATGGTTATAGTTAATCTAAAACATACTTAAAATAAGAATATATATGTACTAGTAAATACAAAGATGGTTATTGAACTGTTTGTTCCTTTGTATTCAAGGTGATAGGTCCTGAGGAGTTAACGGCAGAATTCCTGGCCGAGGACCCAAATGCTGTTGATCCTGTACAGCAAGCGCTATTGAGTAAGTAGGTTTTAATATAAGGGCTTACAAGCTTCAAGCGTTATTGGAATTATACCAGCTAATCGTAAAATCTACAATTATTTACGTTCTTTTATCCCTTTCGTAATGGATATAACCTTAAATAGACTATAATATCTCCTATGTCACTTTTTAGCATGAATATTGTATGCAAAGTAAAATCATTTACCACTATTAATTTCTCTGAATAAAATATCTGTGCATATCTATTATACTCGTACACAATATACTTTGAATAACACGCTCTCTCAACGGTAGAATTTAAATGCCAAGAGACAACCAGTGTCAGGAAAATGTTTTGACTTTCGATGAATGTACTGTACTTGTACTTATGTTGAATAAAAACATTTGACTTTGACTTTTTATTTCATCTACAGGTGGTGAAGAATTAGATTTCAACAGTCTGTATCCGCACTTGAAGGAGGCTAATACAGAGACGCTGTTGTCAGTGTTAAAGAGGGTCATGAGCACAGGCCAGTTCCTGCCGCATTGGTTCCTCCAGAGATACATGGTATGTGCATGTAACATAGAAGCTAAGGATAACTTATATGTTTATACATTCACATACTTTAATCACTTTTGGGGTGGACATAAGCTCCGAGACACGATATCTTCTGGATCACTTTTTTTTGTTTCTTTAATAAGCCATTCACTACTAAGGTTATGTCGGCTCAAGTACAAACACTGATGCCACGGCGTTTGCACTTGTTATTCAGTCGCGATGGTAGCACCAACGCCGCCAGCCGCTACAACCGAAGAAAAACGAAGTCGACGTCCAATTCTTCTCCTCTTCCTTGTTCTTCGGTTCATTCCAGTTGAGGATCCAAATATAATCCCAAAGCCAACATATTTAGCCAGTTTGGCATCACAATTGACAAAATATTCAGCTGAAAATAATTATTTGTATTTTCGACTTTCACTGAGCTGCTGACTTTGTTTACGCACCATAGACGACTGTGGATCACTTTTTATTAAAAAAAAAAATAGGTTTATTAAAATTTTTTTAGGACAGGACAATTACTCAATGCCTTTATACGTCTGGGATTGAAACTTGTGTATCGGCTATCTATCTTTGAGTTGCCAAAGACCAAGTTCTAAGCCAAAAGGGTAATCTTTTGATGTCCAAAATATGTATATTTATTATATATTACTGCATATAACAAAATAACTAAAACATACATACATGTCACGTCCATTTCCTTGTAGAAGAGTAGGCAGTGACCACCTGTCCTTTACTCACAATACACTTTCGCCTCAATACTTTATGACCTCCTCAAACATACATACATACACATCACGCCTGATTCCCTGTAGAGGGGTAGGCAGAGATCACGGATCCCCATTTGTCCCGATCCTGACAGACCACTTTCGCTTCATTGACATTCATACACTCCGGCGGTTATAGGTAATAAGTATAAAAAATCCTTTACAGGAACTAGACAGCAATGGCTGCATCCGCGCTCTCTTAGCCGGCGGAAGGGCAGTGGAAGCCTCCTTCGTGTGTAGTGAAACCCTCAAGGCTGTGCTGCGGAAGTTGACACCCACGTGTGTGGTAGGCAGCACCCCGCATTCACCCCTCGGGGCTGCGGATCTTATTATAGCGGAACTGTCCCAGCATCCCAAGGATAAGCAGTGTGTTAAGGTGAGTTCATGGTAGAAGTTTAATTAAGGGAATCTTGGAACTTAATAGAATTTTCCTCTAGATTCACAGACCTCTATAACCCTAGATGCCGCAAATGCACTCATTTCTATGAAAACCGCGCGTGCCGAAATATGCGTAGGTATTATTATTTTGACGACCTCCGTGGCGCGATCGGTTAGCCCGCCGGAATGCTAATCGTGAGGTCCCGGGTTCGATTCCCGGTGGAGGCAGACTTAAGAACTACGCTTTTCTACTGCTTTCCAGTCTGGTCGTTGATTATATATGCTATATATGTATTTATCTATATATAATATGTATATATTTCTTAAATATACGTTGACTAGTACCCTTAACACAAGTCTTAAATGAACTTACCAAGGGGCTAGTTCAATTGGTGTAATAATGTCCTAATTATTATTATTATGACGTCACAGCGGCGATTTAGTGATGGGAAAATAATCGCGCATCAAAACGATTCAACGGTGTGCGACGCATAATAGTACTTACAAATTATTGGTAAAATAAAACTTCAAATGTGATTATGAAAAGTTTATTCATGTAAGATATTGTTATGTTATATAATATAGTTTTAAGTTAATCTAAAGTTACTATTAAGTAGGTATATGATTGGCTTAGTGGTACACACAAGTGACTTATCTAATTAATGAGACTTATTTAATTATTCTTTTGACCAAAACACATATTAAAAATTTAAATCAAATCGTCGTTTTATTACTTATAATAAATACTATTTACAGATATTATATTTCACGAAGTCCGTTTAACTTTGGTTGTAGTTGTGTATACAAGTAGTTCGATTGTGTGCGTTAAGGTGGGGATCGTTGGCACCTACCTACACTAAACAATGTATAGGTACACGTACATGCCGGCACACATTCATAATCAAACGGACTTCGTAAAACAGAATATCTCTAATTACTCTCCCTGAAATAAAATAAGCTTATTGTATGATTGTCTTTTTGTTACTGAAGATTTTATGTGTTTGGTTAAATAATGAAACCGAATATCAATATATTTATTTGCTACCGCCTTTATTAATCATCATCAGCATCAATCCACCTTTCTTTAATATAGGGGTCGCTTGGAAACCTGTAATGAAAATTTACTTTACGTTATTCTAATTCTTAACAAATAAATACAACATGAACAAATTTTACAAACATAATTTTCTTATAATTTTAATCAGTTAGAGTACCTATTTGTAGTTTTGAAATCGATTCGAATCGACAACCATAACTGGAATCGATGCATGTGCACAACACTATTTGCCTATTTGGTAAGATAAATGAAAATAACCTCTGTACCACGAAGCGCAACTACCACTGAAAGTATCGATCGATTCCGTGTTCACTGCTTGCTTTATATGAACTGATACAACACCTTTGGAACTAAATGCAGCAATGTAATTTGAACACGTAGTATGCACACATTTACATGTATTTTGGTGGTTTACATAGTAATAGACACAAATAAGATAAAATAATTGATTTATAAATAAAATACGCACAATTAAATAACAAATTTACTTACCGGTGAAAAGAATATTTCCATGATTCTCGGCTTACTTTTCTTGAATCATTTTACAAGATATTACGGCACAACTAGGCATTTTTCTGAGGAGCACTTCACGTTCGCCAACTATAACGGTCGGGACGGAACTAAATGACCGCAGTCAAAAGGTTGATCAATTATAATCTTTTTGACACGCAAAGTACGTACACTTGCGGTATCTAGGTTATAGAGGTCTGTGTCTAGATTACTATTCGTAGGTATGACGTCACAACCCCAATATTCATGCTAAAGAATAAAATGATGGGATGTTCTCCAAGATGTTTTCAAGCCTCCAATCTGTAATTTTTCTACGCGGCCTAACCCGTACTTTTTATACTGATGTAAGATACATACATACTCATTCACGTCCTTTAATCCCTTTCGGGATGGACAGAACCTTTGAGACATAAAAATGTCTAGTTGGTCACTTAGTAGCATGTATATTGGATTTTTGATATCATATGCAATATTGGCCACAGATTGCTAGCCTATCGTCATTAGATTCCATATACCCCTAGTCTTCTTGTCGCCTCCTATGACATGCCGGGAAAAACGGCAGCTTGATAGCATTCTTTTTACATAGAGACTAGCACAGGACCGTCTTAGCTAGCACGGGATATACATTGAACTCCTTCAATTCCTGTCGGGGTAGACAGAATATCGGAGACACTATAAACCTTTTAAGTCATAGTAATTTTTTAACAGTAATACTTAAAGAATACAATTAATTTCAGGCACTAGAAGAATTGAATGAAGTGTTGCTAGAATACACACAAGTAGTCCAAAGGACTTCAGAAGATATGAAGTTAGCGAAGATACAGTTTGCAGTAACTACTTGAAATGCGTTCTAAGTTTTGTGTTGTACTTTAGGCTTAATTAAAATAAAATAATGTTTTTTTAAGATATTTTTATTTTAAATAATAATTTTGGTTCACTACCTATCACGTTGGGTGCTGTCTATCTAGTGATACGCGGGCTTCGAATGACCCATACGTGTTAGATGCCTTTGAAATTTCGGAGATGGGCATTCAAGCCTCTGACTACCCCGCCATAATAAAAAAAGGGAGTGTGTATACACAAGTCGTGAAGCGTATGTTGTATGTATGTATATGGTTGTAGCTCATTATATTAAGGTAGTTATGCTGAATGTAACTGAGATTTTATGTGTAAGCTTTTCTACATACATACACATCATGCTTGATTCGCTATAGAAGGGTAGGCAAAGATAACGGACCTCCATCTGTTTGCTCCTGACAAAACACTTTCGCTTCATTTATGCTCAAACGTAGAGGACATACACACTCGGCGGCTATAGGGTGTGCGTTCGCGCAGCGGAATGTTGTTGAATTTAAAGATTTTAATTATGCAGATATTTAGTGTATGACGTCGTATAATTGTGTATGGTAAAAAAAAATTTGTGCATGCAGCCATTGTGGAGAAATTCACCAAAAACTGATTCCGCTGGGCGAACGTTCGCCCAGCGGAACTTTTTTTGATCCATTGACTTTAGAAGAAAAGAGATGTGTCCAAAAATTAGTGTGTATTTGTGTGTAATTGTGTATGTATGAATAAAATTAGTGCATGCATAAACTTCGGAGAAATTCAAGTTTCCGCTACGCGAACGTTTGGCCATTAGCTAGTTTTCATACAAAGCGCTTACATAGAGAGCTGTAGATTTTTACATACGTTGTTTTGAATTTGTTTATATTTGTTTAATAAACAGATTTAGAAAAAATCGTAAGGCTTAAAAGATAAAAATATAAACGTAAAATACGCTTATTAGGTCTTAGTTCTTAAAGTATGCACTTTGGGGTCTAGATTTTCACGTTTATACAAACCTTGTAAGTGTCTGCAACACGTTGCCAAGTATCAATGATGTTCCGTTAGTAATTAAAGAGTTATAGGACAATTTACCACGAATAGATCACTGTTTACAAAGCAGTCAAATATCATGACGTTCTAAAGGAATTGCATGGTAAAATGTATGCCAATAATTAGTGTATTCATTCAACTATTCACATGCAAAATTTCATGTCATTAAATTCAGTAATTAAAGAAAAACAATTATAATACTGACGAAGCATCGAAAACCTACATAACCCGACCAAGTTCGGATAGCTACAAAAAAGCGGCCGTGCAGTATATTTAGGTAACATCTCAAAATTTACAGTATAATACCGGTATTGAATTGGTACAGGTGATAACACAATTGTTGTTTCGATATCATTTATAGGTCATTTATTTTTGTACACCTACTTTTTTAAATGTATTTGACTATGACAGAAAGTAGGTACCGTTTACGTAGGTACTTTATTTAAGTATGCGCTTGAGACTTGAGATATAATCTAAATACAGTGTAAACTCTTTATAACATTATTCTCTATAACGATAAACTCTCTATAACATAGAAAAGACCACAATTAAGTATTCTTCGTAATAGAGAATGGCGGCTGCGCTATAAAGAGTGTATCAATGTATGGGTTTTAAGGTAAACCAACCAAATAGAGAATAATGTTATAAAGAGTTTACACTGTATTTAGATTATATCTCAAGTCTCAAGCGCATACTTAAATAAAGTACCTACGTAAACGGTACCTACTTTCTGTCATAGTCAAATACATTTAAAAAAGTAGGTGTACAAAAATAAATGACCTATAAATTATATCGAAACAACAATTGTGTTATCACCTGTACCAATTCAATACCGGTATTATACTGTAAATTTTGGGATGTTACCTAAATATATTGCACGGCCGCTTTTTAGTAGCTATCCGAACTTGGTCGGGTTATGTAGGTTTTCGATGCTTCGTCAGTATTATAATTGTTTTTCTTTAATTACTGAATTTAATGACATGAAATTTTGCATGTGAATAGTTGAATGAATACACTAATTATTGGCATACATTTTACCATGCAATTCCTTTAGAACGTCATGATATTTGACTGCTTTGTAAACAGTGATCTATTCGTGGTAAATTGTCCTATAACTCTTTAATTACTAACGGAACATCATTGATACTTGGCAACGTGTTGCAGACACTTACAGGTTTGTATAAACGTGAAAATCTAGACCCCAAAGTGCATACTTTAAGAACTAAGACCTAATAAGCGTATTTTACGTTTATATTTTTATCTTTTAAGCCTTACGATTTTTTCTAAATCTGTTTATTAAACAAATATAAACAAATTCAAAACAACGTATGTAAAAATCTACAGCTCTCTATGTAAGCGCTTTGTATGAAAACTAGCTAATGGCCAAACGTTCGCGTAGCGGAAACTTGAATTTCTCCGAAGTTTATGCATGCACTAATTTTATTCATACATACACAATTACACACAAATACACACTAATTTTTGGACACATCTCTTTTCTTCTAAAGTCAATGGATCAAAAAAAGTTCCGCTGGGCGAACGTTCGCCCAGCGGAATCAGTTTTTGGTGAATTTCTCCACAATGGCTGCATGCACAAATTTTTTTTTACCATACACAATTATACGACGTCATACACTAAATATCTGCATAATTAAAATCTTTAAATTCAACAACATTCCGCTGCGCGAACGCACACGGCTATAGGACACTCTTTTGCAATATGTCTGTTGTGTGTATATGTTCGTCTATCCACCTAACCCACTTGTATATATTCCTTTTGTCGATCTACTATCATTCATCTGCATAAGATGTTCAAGCCATCGACGAATGGGTTTATATCTGCATATGTACTACGTAGTTTTGGTGTACATTTCAGTATATATGATGTACATTAAAATTTATGGATGGTAGAGTTGGTAGGGGTAGGCCGCAGAGCATACACAGATCAAAATGGAAACATTCTTCTCAAATCGATTTTACGCAGCGTGAAGAACCGAAGAGCATGTATGAGAAGGTTAAAGGTCGTGACAGAAACAAGAGAGATTTGCCAGGATCATTCCAAGTGGCGATCGATAGTATCTGTCTGTTAGGGACGTGAAGCGTAAATATATGTATGTTCGGTGTACAATATAAATACTAGCTTTTGTCTATTGCTTGTCACCACTGTAATACAATACCTCCATCAGCCGCAGCCATAATGTACGAGCGAGCGACGCGTTGTGGTGCAGAGGGCGGCGACAATGTCTCCCGGAGACGTTATTTGGCGGCCGCAGTCACGTGTCTCAACTTGGCCAAGCCAGAGCACGCATTCCTTGTGAAACCAGCCAGCGGGCCTGGCGAGAAGATTACGGTATGTATAATATATTATAGTATATTCGCTTTAAGAAAATAGTGACGTCATCAAGGTCTCCATGATTTAACCAATGAGATTTTATAGGGGTTGTCTGTTATTGGTCAATGTGACTTCTTTTCTCATTTACTCACGTCTCATTGGCCAGTTTAACCTCTGAATAGCATGACGTCACTATTAACTTAACGCGAATAGACTATAGTTATTTTTAAACACTCGCGATTTATACTCATATTTACTATGTGAGACCGGGTCGTATCCAAATTGTGAGGATATACAGACATTAGCTGAAACGCGACCACAATAAAGGTATTTATATCTTTATTAATTAAATACGACCCGGTCCCCACATAGTAAATAAAATGTATAAATTAGTAGCGATTGTGTATAAGGAGAGGTATCGATGTCAATTCAGTTATAATGGTACGATAGGGTCGGGAAAATAGTAGCTATGATTTCAGTCTACTTCTCTGTAGGGACACAGGCGTGATAACATGAAACATTTAATTTCTACGCTGAGGCACTCATAAGGTAACCTGTATTTGGCACACGCCGACAAAATAAAAAAATTGTATTATGTTACTATAACTACTTTCTCCGGCAATGGCGGAAATGGTCACGTATATTACTAAATCGTTAGGGAATGCATCTGGCACAGTATAATTATATTATATAGTTATAAAGATTATGCTGATGGGTAATAGACGATAGTCGAAAGGGTGTTTTATTTTTAACGTAAATTAAAAACATAATACGTAATTTGAGATTGTAACTAAGGTTTTTCTGTTTATAATACGATTGTTACTGATTTGTTTCTTTGCATTCAGGTGATAGGTCCTGAGGAGTTAACGGCAGAATTCCTGGCGGAGGACCCGAATGCTGTCGATCCCGTACAACAAGCGCTATTGAGTAAGTAGCTTTTAATATAATTTGCAACCTAACATAAGAGTCCATTTATTGACCGAAGGGCTTACAAGCTTCAAGCGTTATTTCAATTATACCATTTTAATCGTAAAATATAGGTATATATCCATTTACGACCTTTATTCGCATCCCTTTTGGGATGGATAGAACCTTAACTAAACTATAATATATCCTATATGTTACTTTTAAGTATTTTAAGTATTTTTTGTTAAGATAGGTTAGTTTTAAGTTTTTTTGTTAAATGTTCTTGTCATTTATTTGTGTCAATTGTGTGCTTTTGTGAATAAAGGTTTATTATTATTATTATTATTATTACTTTTAAGCATGAATATTGTATGCGAAGTAAAACTAAATACTTGTACGTCTATTAATCCAAAAAAGACGAACAAAAATTATTCATATCATAATTGTTAATTCCTCTGAGTAAACAATGCATATCTATATACACATACACAATATACTTTGAATAACACATTCCCTATATCTTTTACTTTTTAGGTGGTGAAGAATTAGATTTCAACAGTCTGTATCCCCACTTGAAGGAGGCTAAGACAGAGACACTGCTGTCAGTGTTAAAGAGGGTCATGAGCACAGGCCAGTTCCTGCCGCATTGGTTCCTGCAGAGATATATGGTATGTGCATGTAGCATATGGGAGCTAAGGATACATTATATAAATTCACATTTGACGACCTCCGTGGCGCGATCGGTTAGACGCCTGAACGCTAATCGTGAGGTCCCGGGTTCGATTCCCGGTGGAGGCAGAATTGTGAACTACGCTTTTCGTCTGTTTTCCAGTCTGGTTGTTAATTATATACGAGTATACTATTTATTCATTTATCTATACAGGGTGGCGCATTCAAAACGGTCAGTATGGGAAAGTCTGAAACTATAAGAGATACGAAGATTTGTTCTTAGGAACCATGTCACCGATTTTGATAAAAATAAAAACTGTATTCATACTTTCTTTGATAAAACAACTGTATCCTGTACGGGAATCGAACCCGGTTGCTTTGAAAAAATAAATTGGCCCTTTTCACTTTTTCTTTTTAAATATCGATTGTGTAGGTCTTAAGCTGTAAATGTCTCTATGAAACATGGTGTCGAAAATGAATAAAATGCATTGTTTTGGCATACTTTAGTTTATCATAGTAGTTTACATACACCGTAACAATATTGAACAGACATGTAAAATTGTTTCTATGGCTGTTTGTAGTTTTGTACCTCTCTACTTGTTACATACACCATATCATGTGGCAATAGCATTGCATTAATCCTTTTAGAAAGTTTTTGTTATCTACAGTAATCAAACACTAACAATCTATTGAAAAGTCCACTTAAAGTGACGTGTTAAAACATATTTGAAGATTTCTTGTGGGGTTACGTTAAGAATGAATTTTACAAAACAAGCTATGACACCGTAATGTATGTTGTATGTATGATACCTAAAAGTAGCAATAAAGTCAATTATAATGCAAATTCACCACATGAAAATACAAAATTCAATAGTAAGATCGTTACCTAAACGTGTTGAATATTGTATTGAAAACAAAGGTGGTCACTTAGAAAACCTACTATGATAAACTAAAGTATGCCAAAACAATGCATTTTATTCATTTTCGACACCATGTTTCATAGAGATATTTACAGCTTAAGACCTACATAATCGATATTTATAAAGAAAAAGTGAAAAGGGCCAATTTATTTTTTCAAAGCAACCGGGTTCGATTCCCGTACTGAATACAGTTGTTTTTTCAAAGAAAGTATGAATGCAGTTTTTCTTTTTATCAAAATCGGTGACATGGTTCCTAAGAACAAATCTTCGTATCTCTTATAGTTTCAGACTTTCCCATACTGACCGTTTTGAATGCGCCACCCTGTATATAATAAGTATATACTTCTGAAATATACGTAGACTAGTACCCTTAACACAAGTCTTAAATGAACTTACCAAAGGGCTAGTTCAATTGGTGTAACAGTGTTTAAAATATTATTATTATACTTTAATCCCTTTTGGGGTGGACAAAACCTTGGAGACACGGTATTATCAATTTTAATAAAATTATTAGGATTATTTAAATTTCTTAGGACAGGACAGTTAATCAGTGCCTTTACACGTCATAGAAAGGACACTGTGTCGGCTATCTAGCTTTGAGTTGCTAAAAACCAAGTTCTAAGCCGAAAAGGGCAATCAGGGTTTTGATGTTCTCAATTTGAATATTTATTATATGTTACTGCATATAACAAAATAACTAAAACATACATACATGTCACGCCCAATTCCTTGTAGAAGAGTAGACAGTGACCACCTGTCCTGATACTGACAATCCACTTTTGCCTCAACACTCTATGACCTCGTCAAACATAAGTATCATCTTGGGCACTCTCCCTGTTGGCAGTGATTTGGCTCAAATATAATATAAATATTTTATTTATAGTTTTATTATAATTTATTGATAAATAATTTAATAAATAGTTTATATCTAATTATAACTTTATGTTTGAAAATATTCGTAGTTGGTATTTTAAATATAAAAAATTCGCTGTAACTTAATTAGTATAAAAAAACCTTTACAGGAACTAGACAGCAATGGCTGCATCCGCGCTCTCTTAGCCGGCGGAAGGGCAGTGGAAGCCTCCTTCGTGTGTAGTGAAACCCTCAAGGCTGTGCTGCGGAAGTTGACACCCACGTGTGTGGTAGGCAGCACCCCGCATTCACCCCTCGGGGCTGCGGATCTTATTATAGCGGAACTGTCCCAGCATCCCAAGGATAAGCAGTGTGTTAAGGTGAGTTCATGGTAGAAGTTTGAGTAAGGGAATCTTGGAACTTAATAGAATTTTTCTTAAGATTACTATTGGTAGATATGACGTCACAACCCCAATATTCATGCTAAAGAATAAAATGATGGGATGTTTTCCAAGGAGTTCCAAGGAGATGTTTTCAAGCCTTAAATCTGTAATTTCGCGGCCTAACCCGTACTTTCTATACTGATGTAAGTACATACATACTCATTCACGTCCTCTAATCCCTTTCGGGGTGGACAAAACCTTGGAGCCATTAAAAAATCTTGGTCATTTAGTAGCATGTATGTTGGAGTTTGGTTGTCATATGCAATATTGGCGACAGGTTGCTAGCTTATCGCCCAATAGATTCCATATACCCCTAGTCTCTTAGTCGCCTCCTATGATATACCGGGAAAAACGGGAGCTAGTTGGCATTATTTTTACATAGAGACTAGCACAGGACCGTTGCAGCTAGCACGGGATATACATTCAAGTCCTTTAATCACTGTCGGGGTGGACAGAATCTCGAAAACACGATAAACGTTTTAAGTCATAGTCATTTTTTAACAGTAATACTTAATGAATACAATTAATTTCAGGCACTAGAAGAATTGAATGAAGTGTTGCTAGAATACACACAAGTAGTCCAAAGGACTTCAGAAGATATGAAGTTAGCGAAGATACAGTTTGCAGTTACTACTTGAAATGCGTTCTAAGTTTTGTGTTGTACTTTAGGCTTAATTAAAATAAAATAATGTTTTTTTAAGATATTTTTATTTTAAATAATAATTTTGGTTACCCTTAAAGTTAGCTACATGTAACTTTAACAACCGTACACAAAAAACTACACCACCCAATATCTAAAAGCTAAGATATAATAAGTCATTTTGGTAGTAATAGAGAGAATAAATAAAACGTTTCTTTGGCATTATACATAAAATGTAAATTAATTTGGATTGTATTTATTTGGAAGATGTAAAAGGCATATTTATGTGAGTTTACCTAACAAAAATTACGAGTACATGAACTATTAAAAGAAAAAAAATGTGTGTAAAAAATTATAGTGTTCAATTATTGTAATTGAAATAAGATCACTAATTTCAAGACATAGCTCATATTTCGGCTTCAATATCTAAATCATTGAGATAAAGTCCAAATGTAATCATAAGTAATTTGTGACAAAGTTCATTAAATATCTAGATACAAAGTACATTTAGGTATATTTATGCTGTCATTAGTATCTACAAACACATCTTGTTGTTCAATAAATAAATAATTTGTACTGTCATTGTTAATACAACACAACTCATTGCAAACAATCCCGTTCACCTTATAATAAATAACTAACTACCACCACAAAATCAGATATCACATGATTGGAGATCCCCTCAAGAACACATAAAATCACAACAATATTTGACTATAAAACCCTACCAACTTATCGCCTATGCAATTTTACCCGCAAAATAGTTAAGACAACGCGTACTATCTTCTCGTATATGGCAAACATTAACGCTGCCGTCATAACTGTCTGCAGCAACTTGGCTTCCAAACCACGGAACAGTCTGAGAGGATCTCTCTTAGTTTCTTTAAAAAGCGGCTTCATGCTCGTACCAGCTCTCAATCGAGACTGGATTAACTGCAAGGGGTAAGTTGTAGTAGTAGCAATAGCCTTAGCCACTGCTGCTATTAAAAAGATGGACACATTACTAGACTGAGCGCTCTCCACATTCCTCTTCAGAGATTCATATACCATGAACTGTATCGCTGGGTTTGACACTAGCAGCAAAGAAGGCAAAGTACCAGACCATAGGCCCTTTATTCCCTCCTTTTTAGCTATCTCCACAAGACCGGCAGACAGGCTTTCGTATGAGTTTTTTTCCAACTTCATTCTGGTGTTAACCACCCATAAAGGTGAGGTCAGTATGACGTTAATGCAGCCGGCGACTATGCCAAATGACAAGTCTTGTAACGCAGATGGTTTTCCTGGGATCATGTTCCTCAGGCCATGGAATGTGTAGAAGTAGACAAAGTTAGAAATGGACAGTGACTGGAGGACAGGGGTCAGTCCTCGGTACAGTGATTCAACACCCTCATCTCGCGCTATTCTCAACAACATCTCCCAAGTTGAGCCATGGTGTT